>CABFKC020000145.1:0-47805 GCA_901699155.2 Streptopelia turtur | reverse complement strand
AAAGAAGGAAGGAAGGAAAGAAAGAAAGAAAAGAAGAAAAGAAAGAAAGAAAGAAAGAAAGAAAGAAGAGAAAGAAAGTTAGTTGACACCTTCCTTTGCTCTGGATCTTTGTCTTCAGTTCTTCTCATTTTAACTTTCATTAACATCAACTGACATCTGCTGGGCCTGCAGGTATGAAGCCAAGATCATGTTGTGTCTTGCACAGCGCCCCATGCCCTCTGAACCTTCCCTGCCCAGGACTCCTCACACGTTGCCCAGAGCGAGTCACACTGAGGTGTTGGCTGGTTCACGGGCTGAGATGTTGGTTCAGATGGTCACCTACAGCACAGGTGGATCCTGCCCCATCATCGCCTGCTCTGCTCCAGTCTGAAACAGAGCCCAATATCACAATGGGATCATGAGAGAACTGAGGTTGAAGGGACCTCAGGAGTCTGTAGTCCAACCTGTCACCAACTGGATCTCACCAAGGTGTTCAAGCCTTGATTCAATCAGAGCTTTAGCAGCACTAGAGAAGTGATCATCCCTTTGTACTGGGCACTGGAGGCTGCACCTTGAATCCTGGGGTCAGTTTTAGGCCCCTCATGGCAAGGAAGACATTGAGGTGCTGGAGAGAGTTCAGAGGAGGGTGACAAGGCTGGTGAAGGGTCTGGAGCACCAGTCTGACGAGGAGCGGTTGAGGGAGCTGGGGCTGTTCAGCCTTGAGAACAGGAGGCTGAGGAGAGACCTTATTACTCTCTACAGCTGCCTGAAAGGAGGTTTTATCATGGAGGGTGTTGGTCTCTTCTCCCAGGTAACACATGATAGGACAAGAGGAAATGGCCTCAAGTTGCACACGTGGAGGTTTAGATTGGATATTAGGAAGAAATTATTTGGGGAAATGGTTTTGAAGCAATAGAACAGACTGCCCAGTGAGGTTGTGGAGTCCCCATCACTGAAGGTGTTTAAAACACAGATAGATGGGGCTCTTAGGGACATGGTTTAGTGCCAGATTTAGGTTATGGTTGGACTCAATGATCTTAAGGGTCTCTTCCAGCCAAAATTATTCTATGATTCCATGATAAGTCATTTTTGATATTTTCTTTCTCAGAGGACCATGCAGCCTCCCTGAGAGCCAGGACTTTTCTGAGGTGTTGGGGAGACGTCTCACGGTCACACCAGCCAGTTCCACCAGCCCCGGTCTGTCCCTTCCCAGACCAAACCTTTTCTCCATATCCCAACCTTCCAGGCGAGTTTCTGGGACACAGCAAATGCTGTCCAGGTCCTCTGGGCCTGTTCAGAGAGAGCAGCTTGCCAACATGTTGATGGGCTCTCTGTGCACCTCAAAGCCTTCCTGACCATTTTTCTCAATGTCCCACTTGTACCCAACCTTTCTGGTCCTTGAGCTGTACATGAAGGGGATTGAGCAGGGATGTGGGGAAGGTGTAGAAAAAAGGCTTTGTCAGACTGTCTTGGGAGGGCTGTTCTTGGCATCCCACAGTCCAGGATGAGGGTGCTGGAGAAACCAGTGGCACAGGTGAGGTGAGAGGTCCAGGAGGAGAAGGCCTTGTGCCTGTCTACACTGGGGCAGAGAGCAATGACGGGTGGGTTGCAAACTGGCTTAGGGAGAGAAGCCAAAGAGTGGTAGTCAATGGTGCGGAGTCTAGTTGGAGGCCAGTATCTAGTGCAGTGCCTCAGGGGTCAGTGCTGGGGCCAATATTATTCAATATATTCATTAACGATTTGGACGAGGGAATTGAGTGCACTATCAGCAAGTTTGCTGATGACACTAAGCTGGGAGGAGTGGCTGACACGCCAGAGGGCTGTGCTGCCATCCAGAGACCTGGACAGGCTGGAGAGTTGGGCGGGGAATAACCTGATGAAATTTAACAAGGGCAAGTGTAGAGTCCTGCACCTGGGCAGGAACAACCCCAGGTTCCAGTATAGGTTGGGAAATTACATATTAGAGAGCAGCGTAGGGGAAAGGGACCTGGGGGTCCTGGGGACAGCAGGGTGACCATGAGCCAGCACTGGGCCCTTGTGGCCCTTGTGAACTGGTGGTTCCAGCCACCTGGGTGACAAAGAAAGATCAATACTAACATGACCATCTGGATGGTCAAAGACATAATACTAACATAATAATATATAAAGGGCCTTGGACAGATTACTTTGAAGTACGTTTCTCATAATTATAAAAAGTTATAGCCCAGACTTGTGAGAATAGTATCTCGAGCCAGATAACCGCCCCCAAGTGCATGGGATGTGTAAATGTTCTTGGGCCTGGTCTGTGCATGAGTGGGAAAACAAGTGAGACAAACATCACATGAGTTTAGTGTGTTCTTAATAACAATTAGTGGAAAAACACCTTTTGTAAACATCTTGGTCTAGGCCTGTACCTGTAAATCCTATAAATTGTCAACATTGAGGGCTCCGGATCTTGGGGGGATGTGCAACTGCCACAGTGGGGCATTGTGACGTCACTGGTGATGTCACAAAGGGCCCTGCCCAGGCACCCCTCTAAAAGCGGGGCCAGGTTGCAGAGCTGCATCCTCTGGCAGGACAGGGCGGTGGCCACCCCACCATGGCCCGGTACCGGCGAAGCAGGAGCCGCAGCCGGGGCCGCAGCCGCCGCCGCAGCTGGCGCCGCTACCAGAGCCGCTCTCGCCGCCGCTATGGGCAGAGCTGACGCCGGCAGTACAGGAGGAGCCGCCGCCGCCGGGGGACACGGCGCTGCCGCCGCTGAGCTGACCCCAGCACTGGCGTCTGCAGAACCAGCAGAGCCTTGGCCACCACCACCGCCACACAAGTGCACCACCATGGCTCCACCAATAAAACTGGAATGATGGCAAAACGTGTGTGTGTGTGTGTCTCTGGTGTCCCTGTGGGCCAGTTGTGTGTCCCATGGGTGCGTGACTGTGCTCGGGGCATGTAACCCATGGCTGACACCACCCCAGCACTTCCCCCAAGCCCAGCCCTCCTCTCCCAGAGCCCAGGATTCACCAGTGCTCCCTATTGTCAGTGCCACCAGTGACTGAGGATCCCTCTGTCCCGCTGTCCACATTGCCCATTGCTCCAGCTGTCCCCCCACCTCTCAGAATTCCCTAATCCTGGGATCCCTGGTGCCCCAAGAAGAGGAGTGACTCCCAGTCCCTCATTTATTTAAGGGACTGGAAAGGGCTCAGAGATAATTGTGCTTAGAGACCCCAGATTTGAGGCTGGTGTCATCTCTGAGGGGGGTTCCACAGGGAAGACTGGCCTGGGCATTGAGGGGCACTGGGAGATGGTGGTGCTGGGAGGTGAGGGGCGCTGGGAGATGCTGGTGCTGGGAGGTGAGGGGCACTGGGAGGTGGGGGGATCTGGCTTTTGGGGCTGTGCAGGATGGTTTCTAGTCGGAGCCGTGGGTCATCACCATAGGGTGTCTGGTGGGCAGGGACACACTCCTGTCCTCCTCGCCACCGTGGATGCCTGGGCCCTTCCCCGTGCAGCTGCCCCATGCAGGAAGCTGCACTGATGGGGGTGACTCTGTGTCAAGGCTGGGTTGCCAGGGCAGGTGTCTCTGCCAAGCCTGGCTTTGCCCTGGGGGCTGGAGGGGTGGGGAGGGGCAAGGAGTCGTCCTGGGAGGGATAAAGGTGCCCTCACTTTCTCCGGCATCACCCAGGACTCCCTGCACCGCAGAGGAAGATGAAGGTCGCAGTGCTCAGCGTGGCCCTGCTCTTCACCATCCTGCTGTGCACCCCGGCGGATGCGCAGGTGAGGCTCCAGTGAGGGCCCCCACCGGTTTCTTGTCTTGGTGCCCCCACACCCCTCTTCTTTGGGCCTCCCCATTCCACCCTTTTCGGCCCCTCAGGTATCTCCTCCTCAGGATCTCCTCTGTGTCCTATATAGGGTCCCCAAATGCCCTCCCTTTGAGGGATGCCAATGCCTTTCTTTCCATCTTTCCACTCCGTCCTTTGCCTTTCATCCTGTCCACTGCGATAGTGTCCCCAGATCCCCTTCCTTGAACACCCCCTCCAAAACACTTTCCCAATCCCAAAGTTTTGTTCCTCTGCTGTCCTCTTCCTCCTGCCCCCACCATCAACCTCACTTGAATTCCCCGTGTCCCCTCCCCTTGAATTCCTTTACCCCTCACTTGCATCCCATGCAGTCCTGTCCCTCCAGCACCCCCAGCCCGGTCCCTTGGGTTCTGCTAGTTCACAACAGTGCCCTGTCTCTGGGTCCCCCCAGACGGGGGAGGCCCCAAATTCCCATGTTATCCTTTTCTCCAACCCAAGCCCTGGTCCCTGCATGAACAGGTATCCCAGGTGAAACTTGGATGATTGAGGCTGGGGGGAGCAGAAGGGATTTTCAGGCTCAGATGAGGGAGAATCCATGGGCCTGGGTGGGCTGGTGTCACCTGTGTCCCACCCACAGCCCCATTCGTCTCCAACCCAGACCAACCCCTTTCTCTTCTTTCATAGCCATTACCAGGAACATTGCTGGAAGCAAGTGGAGGTTCTCTCCTGGATGTAAGTAGTGGGGCGGACTTGGAGGACATCCAGTCTGAGGAACTGGAGGGCACTTTGGTCCTCCCCTCCCTTGCTGGGACTGGGACATCCCAGTGACCAGTGAGGTCTCATGGTCTCTCTACAGGGGGGACTCAAACTCGCGCGAGTGAAGAGGGCTGCAGTAAGTGTCACAAGTTCTGCTGGCCCCACACACTCTCTCCCATGGCCACGAAACTCCAGGGCATCCCAGTGTGACCCAGAACATGCCAGTGTGCCCCAGTACACTCCCATGCACCCCCTGAAGACTCCCAGAACATCCCTGCTCCCCAGTGTTTTCCCAGGGATGCCCCATTGCCCAGGGCTCCCATTGCATTCCCGTCCATCCCATCACAACCCACTACACCCCAGTGCACCCCAGGATACCCCAGGACACAGCCCCTTCCCCAGAACCTCCACTGCTTTCTGTGCCCCACCACACAAGCTCACGTACCCCATTTTTCCCTGGAGTCACCTTCCCCAATGATCCCATCGCTTTCTCCTGCCTCGCAGTGCACCCAAGTGTGTCCCTCACCCAACCTTTCTCCCCAGCTCCCTCTGTCTGTCAGGGTGGATGATGTTTTGCAGCAGAAACGCCAGGTTCCAGATCTTCCAGATGTTGACTAGGAATTGCAGGATACGCTGTTGCGACCTCTTGAACTCGAGGTGAGCAGCATCAGGGCATCTCCAGCCCCACGAAGGGTCCTGGATCCCGGGGCATCCCTGAGCTGTCTGGGTGGGCAGAACTTGGATCTAGGAAAAGAAAACAGAAGGGACTGTCCATGATCTGTGTCCCAGGCCACACTGGACAGAGCTGCCCCCATGACTTTTGTTGCACCCAGTGGGGTTCTACGGACCCAGACGGTCACCGTGCAGGCCAGGCAGGGGGTCTGGGGCCATACAGACCCCGAGGATCACCCTGAGGGCTGGGCAGGGTTCTGGGAGATGTAGGGGCATCCAGGGCTAATGACACACTGGCCAAAGAGCTCTGGGTGCCACATGGATCTCAGGAGAACCAAGTCTTGTCCTGGGTTGATCGAGGGCTCCAACTCTTGTCTCCTTCCCTGGGTCTCTGCAGAGAGAGACGGTGGGGACAAGCCTCCCCTCATGTCCCAGCTGACACTGCAGGTCTCATTTTGGCCTCTGATTTCAGAACTGAAACTGATGGTGACAGCCGTGTCCTGTCCCCCCTCCAGCGGCATGAGGAGATGATCATCCCTGGATGACTCCATCTGATCCCCTGGGAGCCCTGGGCCATTTCCCTCTCATAATCAGTAAATCCCTTCAGCAAAGCTACGCTCTGCGTGTGGATGTGTGTGTCCGTGTCCATGTTCCCACTGCTGTGCCAGCACTCAGATGCCTGGGTCCTCTCTGGCCACACCACGGCCATGAGCCAAGTGGCTGAGGGAGCACGGACACCTCCTTCCCACCTGCCATGTGCCCCCAGATATTAGCAGATTAGGAGAAAGTGGAGTGTTCCCCCATGTGGCTGGAGGAGGCTAGTTCATGAGGACTGGGTTATGGACCAGTTAAACAATCTGGACATCCATAAATCCATGGGTCTGGATGGGATGCACCTGCGGGTGCTGAGGGAGCTGGCTGAGGTCACTGTTAGGTCACTGTCCATCATCTTTGCCAAGTCTTGGGAAACAGGAGAGGTGCCTGAGGACTGGAGGAAAGCAAATGTCACTCCAGTCTTCAAAAAGGGCAAGAAGGAGGACCCGGGTAACTCTAGACCGGTCAGCCTCACCTGCATCCCTGGGAAGACGATGGAACAACTTATCCTTAGTGCCATCTCAAGGCATATCAAGGAGATTAGGGGTCATTAGGGGCAGTCAACATGGCTTCACCAAGGGGAAGTCGTGCTTGACCAACCTCATAGCCTTTTATGAGGACATAACAAGGTGGAGAGAAGATGATAAAGCAGTGGATGTGGTCTGTCTTGACTTGAGTAAAGCCTTTGACACAGTCTCCCACAGCATCCTCACAGCTAAACCGAGGGAGTGTGGTCTGGATGATCGGGTAGTGAGGTGACTGTGAACTGGCTGAAGGGAAGAAGCCAGAGAGTCGTGGTCAGTGGGGCGGAGTCCAGTAGAGGCCTGGATCTAGTGCAGTGCCTCTGGGGGCAGTGCTGGGGCCGGTATTATTCAATATATTCATCAACGATTTGGACGAGGGAATAGAGTGACTGTCAGCAAGCTTGCTGATGACACCAAGCTGGGAGGAGTGGCTGACACTGGAAGCTGTGCTGCCATCAGAGACCTGGACAGGCTGGAGAGCTGGGCGGGGAATAACCTGATGAAATTTAACAAGGACAAGTGTAGAGTCTTGAATCTGGGCAGGAACAACCCCAGGTTCCAGTACAGGTTGGGCAATGACCTATTAGAGAGCAGTGTAGGGGAAAGGGAGCTGGGGGTCCTGGGGACAGCAGGGTGACCATGAGCCAGCACTGGGCCCTTGTGGCCAGGAAGCCAATGGTACCTGGGGTGGGTTAGAAGGGGGTGGTCAGTAGGTCAGAGAGGTTCTCCTGCCCCTCTGCTCTGCCCTGGGGAGACCACACCTGGAATATTGTGTCCAGTTGTGGCCCCTCAGTTCCAGCAGGACAGGGAACTGCTGGAGAGAGTCCAGCGCAGCCACCAAGATGCTGCAGGGAGTGGAGCATCTCCCGTGTGAGGAAAGGCTGAGGGAGCTGGGGCTCTGGAGCTGGACAAGAGGAGACTGAGGGGGGACTGATGCTGGGGTCGATTTTCTCCTGCAGAAATGCAGGCAATCCAAGGGAGGTTGGGATGGTTATTTGTCACCGGTCTTAGAGCTCTTGATGGTGACATTGTTGCATTGCAGAGTAAAAGAAGACAACTGGAAAAGGAGGTTGAGATTTTACAGGATGCAAAGGCGATCGCACAAGAAGTAATTACTGTTCAAGCAGAGCGGTGCTATGAGCTGCAAGATAATGTAGACCAGCTGCTAGCATGTATTGCTAAGGAACAAAAGGAAAAATATGCCAAAAGTGAGTTTTTGTGTTCTCAGGTTTGTACTCTTACCACAAACCACTCTTGGAATCCCAAGGAATGGGATGGAAATATTTGGAGTGGATCCTCAGACTCCAATATTGAGTCTGAACTTGATCCTGACTTAAATGGCAGGGAGGTGGTGGGAGCACAACCCCCCATACAAATGATGCTGCAGCAGGAACAAGCAGATGAGGGGGGCGGATCGCACATACTCACTCTCCAAAGGAGTTAACGGCATTTTCAGAGATCTCTCAGCAGACGAGCGGGGAAGGAATTCCGGCACAGATTTTGCCAGCTTGGGATAGTGGAGCTGTGTCTATCCATTTATTGGCAGATGAACAAGATTTCTGATCATCATAGGCTATAGGGCTTAAGATACAGCAACATATGCTCAGCTGCAAACTGTCAGAGGTTCCGGACAGGCAAGATATTATTGCACCCTACACTATATCAATGTTTGTGTGCAGCAGTTTTAACAGCATACGCTGAACCTGTTGAATCTGTTTGTCCCGTGGAAATTGGTGCACAATGGAGGAAAGTATTGATTTAGTGCAGCAGATGGGGGTGCTGTATGCATTGATTATGGATCCGATTCGGACAGGGTAGCAGTGACAAGTGCTACAGGTAATGCAGGCACTCTGGCAAATGCCTTGAGGGGAACTGGGGCTGTAATTTCAGGACCCTCTGTTTGGGTGGTGGGTAATGGAAATCCGGCAACACTGAGCAGAGTTACAGCACAGGCGATGGGAACACTGGTGTGGAATGACTGACATTCTGGTATTCTGTGAGGTGAAGGGCAGACAGTGCCAGCCCTTGGGGTACCCTGTGTTTTGAAGGCACCACAGGAAACAAATTCTTCGCGGGGCTCTGGTGAGAACCATCCCCCAGGGAACATATTTTGGTGTTGGGCCAGGAGAGGAGCGTGAACAGGCAGCCTGGACCCCTGGGTCCTCTGCCATGCTTAGGGAAGGGAGGTTGTTCCCTGTACGATGGGCTCAGCACTCCTGGGCTCACAGGAGATGTCACCACCTCCAGAAGCCATCTGCTGTTCCCAAGGCCACCAGTGCAGCCGCTGAATTTTTGAAGGTGCTTTTGCAGAACCAAGGCTGGGCAATTACTGTGATGAAAACGCCCTTGTGCTACTGTACTACTTTTAGAAATAGTTTGGCATTGGCACCTTAGAGAAACACCAGATAAAGAACAGCACACAGTGCAGCGGTTTTCTGTACCAGCTGCAATAAAACAATTACCCGCCTTTTTAGGATTTTTAGGGCATTGGAGAATTTTCATCCCTACATCTTCTGTGGAGGAGGAGTCCCCTTGTGAAGGGTTAATAGCAGAGCACAATAAAGTTGATTCATTTGAGTCCCAAACCAGTAAGAAAGCAGATAATATGACCTCTGCTGAGCTGCATGCTCAAGCTCTAAATGTGCATATAGCTTGTGGACATGGATCAGCTTATGCTGCACACGCATGGGACACTGGTCACAATCAAACCCCTTTGCTGTTATATACCTGTAGAACATGCTCACATCATTGTGCTGCTTGTACACAGCTGCATTTAAGAGCATGGGGAAAGGTAAAACGGGGTCAGTGGGCCTTGAATACCTGTCAGGTTGATTATATTGGCCACGTACCCCCATCTAGGGCCTGGCAATATGTATACACTGCTGTGGATACAGTGTCAGCACCAACTACAGGGGAAATGAAATTATTCACACCAATGGATTGCGAAGTGGGACTGCAGCCTACTGATCTAGATGTAAAAATTCATACGACTCCAGAGAATGCTGTGTGGTTTTGTACCCTGACCTCCTCCTATGTTACATCCTTTGCTAATATCAGATTCTCGAGCTCTTGTATGTCAGGTATCTTCAGTGAACACCTGTGTTTTATCTAGAGGAGACAGCTCTGGAACAATGTTATTGGTGTCACAGACTCAACATCCAACTGAAGTCCAATCTGAAAAAGTGCAGCCACGACTTTCCAGTCTGTGTGGACAATGAGCCCACAGCAGGCTGTTAAACCCAGAGTGATTCCAGCTGACGGAGCTGGAGCAGCAGCGTGTGTATTACTGGAAGGTGACAACATCTCACGTCTTTGGAACTAATGCGGCAAGTGAAACCATCTACTGATAATGCCTGGCTGAATAACTCGTGTAATTCCTTGACAAGATGAATGGGACACCTGATTATTGCAGAAATATGTTTTTTCCCTTTTCTGTATGTGTTTATTGTGTGTCCCTGTAAATTGCTCTGTGCTACACCTCACAAGCACAAATGAACACCTCTGGCTTCGTTGGCCCCAGCAGAAGCAAGAACCTGAGCGAGAGGGTGGAATGTATGGGGGATATAGCGAAAGATTTGGCAAGGTGATTAGTTAAATGTAAATACACTCCAGTGACTTGCACCTGCCTGTAGAAAGGGATCGCACAGACACTTCTACAGGCAGCGTGTGGCACTGGCTGATTTAAAACATCTCCATCTACAGACACACTCACCCGTCCTGCGCGGCACTCAGAACCTCCTCATCCACCACAGCTCAGGTGGGAACAAAACGAATCCTCCTGCTTTCCCCACACCGAGAGCAGCCAGTTTTCCCTGCAAGCACAACAGCAGCTCGTGCGCTGCATCTCCCAACCACGCTCGTTACCGCAGAAGCTTCGGCAGCGCTGACCAGGACAGTCTGTACTTGTGCAAGTGATGAGCTCGGTCTCAGCACAAGGGCCGGGACGGCTGCAGCACACAGGGAGAGCGTTGTAGCTGTTTCTCCTGGAAGGCAGGGCTGCAGGAAAGGAAATAAATTAGTTTTTCAGGAACAAGAAGAACACATTCAAATCACCAGGGAAAACCTGGAACAAAACACTGTATGGGGATATAGCGGAAGATTTGGCGAGGTCATTAGTTAAATGTAAATATGCTCAAGTGACTTGCACCTCTCTGTAGAAAAAGCACATACATCACACTAACTGTTCTACTGACCCTGTGTGCTTTATGAGCAGAACCTCTGTGTTAGATAACACAGGCCTGTGAGAAACTCTGGGCACCTTATCACTGTGTCTGAGATTCCTGCTTTGTTGTGAGAAAGAGCGGGAGGCTGCGCCTGCCTGAAGCCGTGAAATACAGGCGAGCTCAGCAGGCCCAGTGACCTTCCAGCAGGGCTGGACTGACCAGCGCCTGCGTCCCCGCTGCTGTCACCTCTGCTGGGAGCTCAGGGTGCGGCTCCGGAGATCCCCCAGAAGAGAGGGAACTACAATAAAACTTGCTCTTTGCAGTTACATTCATGGCCTCTGGCTCTTCTTGTGACGTGCCTGTGTATCTGTACAAAATGTCCTTTTGGGGTCCAACTGATCCAAGTCTTTTCTCCTTCAGAAACCCACAAAAATCCAAGCAATACAAGACGTGCTCCTCTCTGCTCCAACAGCTCTCAACCTCCTGCACTTCAGCTTTCATGGCGTTGCAGAAATAACAGAACAAACCCCAACACAAAAGATTCAAGCAGAGCACGCTCCTTAAAAAGCAAATCCCAACACGAGTGCTCATTGCAATCAAAGGAAGCTGGGACACCACCCTTCAAACGCTCTGGCTGTGCAGCCTGGACGAGACGGTGTCTGCGGTTCAGCAACATCCACGCTCGTCACGACCGGCTGGTGCCGTCACCCCCAAATCTCAGCAGCAGCGTTTGTTAACACCGGTTAACAGCTTTGGGTACCCAGAGCTGCCTTCAGCTCACATGAAAGCGTCTCCTTGTAACGCCCAGTGTGAGCCCAAGAACGACGCCTCCCTAACGCACACACTGAGGAACCTCAAACAGTGCCCCCTTCTCCATGGGCTGCGTTACAACCTGTGACAGAAAGGGGATTCCACAGCCTGGAAAAGCTCCACAAGGAACTGGAGATTCCTGGGTCTCAGAGTAATTCTAGAGCTCAAGTGGTGACAGACATCAGCTCCAGCTCAGATAATACATGCCAACACCCATCACTGACCCAAGAAAGCAGCTCCTCCCGTCCTGCCCAACGGCTTCAAATCCAACACACTTTGTCCCTCCAACAGGACGCAGTTATTTCTCTGTCTTCCTCGAGATGAACTAGAGATAACTGAAAAAGTCTCTGTCCCGGCTCTGAAAAAAACCCCAGCCCGAAGATCCCGACTCTCCTTAAAGACACAGCATGACGCTAATGGAATAGTTTCATTGACCAGTCTGGGTGTCAGTCAAGCTCTGCCCCATCCATCCCCTCTTCCCAGCTCCTCACACCCGCGGGCAGAGCTCAGACCTTGGCTCTCAGACACCAACAACTAAAAACTTTAACTCTGTCCCTGGTGTTCCTCTTGTTCTCAAACTGAATCCGAACAATGACTGTGCCAGCTATGAAAAAGAAAGGCTTCTAACTGCATGGAGAAAATTGACTCACTTTCCAGGCGTCTCACCTGCACAAACCAGATTCTAAAGGCTGATGCGCTTCCCTAGGCACAAACCAGCCACGTAGCCAAAGCATGAAAACTCTGCCCCATTGCTGCCACGGCTGTTACCTGAAAATGATTCACCTGTGCTGCTGGTGCTCAAGGGGGACAGAACACAGAACAGCATCCACCACCTCTGACTATTTCTTGGAGCTTAATCCAGCAACAACCACAATTCTTAGCTGCCCAGTGCTTTACATGGAAATGCAAATGCAACAGGCAGTGCTAGAATCTGGATCACAGACATTTTGGGGTTCTTTGAGCTTGCTTTCACAAGCAGAGCAGAATTGGCTCCAACTAAAGTGGTATCTCCCCTCTTTGGCTAAACATCTAGTTTGAGTTAACCAGGGGCACAGGAATTCCTTTGACTCGCTTTCTGCAGAGCAGAGAGACTCAAATGAAATGACGTATGAAAACAGCCTTGAAAAGCTTCCAAGAGCAGTGTGTGCCTGGAGCCCCCCGTGCTCTGCCTTGGCCTACACCACGTCAGTCTCTGGATGAGGAGGAAAAGCCTTCTGACCTTTTGCATACAGCCCAAACAAAATAACAACTACCTGAGACACTTGGACCAAGACTCAACATCAAAAATGAATGCTTCTTGCAGGGTAAAAGTGCACAGCAATTAAAGACCTGCTAAACAGACCCGTCATTCTCAGAAATAAACAACCCCCAAGGCTCAAGAAGCCAGCCAGGGTTCCTGCTCTAAATCCCAGCGCAGCTGCACCGACCTGAGTCCACACGGACACAGTCACCCCCCTTGTCCCACACGAAGCTGCACAGGCCACGTGCTGCTCCAACAGGAACGTGCTGGGGACACCCGGGTTTCCCACGGCGGCCTCTGCGCTGCCACCTGCACAAGCACCAACGGGCCGGCAGCTGCGGGCTCAGCTCCGGCGGGGCCGGGACCGGGGGCTCCAAGGGCCTGTTCGCACACGGACCTTTGTGCGCGCGCCCCGGCCGCGGGCGCTTCTCCCGCCCCCATCCCGATCCCGACCCGCCGCTCGGCCCCCCGGACCCGCCGCTCGCCCCCCCCGGACCCGCTCAGGAGCCTCCGCTCGGCCCAGCGCTGCAGCCGGAAATTGCGTCACCGGGACGGGCGAGGCGAGCCGCGCTGCCGGCAGGACCCCGCCAGAGCTGTCCGATTATTCGCCTGACCCGCCAAGTTTTTATACGAAATCTGATTGAGCTGAACCATTATTAAAATAAAAAAGTCTCTGGGTAGCCGTGCCGTCATGGTGGCTCAGTGCAGTGGAAAATCCACTGAACTGAAGATCATTTCGGCTCTCAAATAAACTCCTCCCTCCCCGCTCCGCAGCCGCTGAGCCCGCAGCACAAAGTGCGACCGGCACGTCCCGGGTCACTCGGTGCCGCGTGCGCTGTCACCTCACTCGGTGCTGCAGCAGCACTGAGGGCTGTGGATTCCACACCCGGAGTGTCCTGTCCTGTCACAGAGGAACAGGCTGGGCTGCTCAGAACAGGTTCATTCTAAAGTCGCTGAAGAGAAGTTTCCGCTTCCTGGAATCTCAAACAGCAGCAGCTCTGACGAACGTGACAGACCATGGGCCGCGTGCATTTCTCAGTGTCTGTCCTGATCGGTTTATCTGGTCATTATTAATGCCAGAAAGAGGTGGAAAGATAAAGACAACGGGTTGTGCTGCACAGAGTTACATCATTTTTGCCAAATAAAGAACTGAAATAAATAACTTACGCTTTTTCTACGGATAAACAATGTTTAATCCAATTCCTTAATTGTATTCCTTAAACACGTGTTCATTAGAGCATAAGCAAAACAGCCCAACACGCACACCTTTTAACAATAAGAGTTGTGCTTAAATACAGTAAGTGTTACATATTCATAATTGTGAAAAATGCAGTTGTGATTCGTGCTAAGATGTTTAATGTTTACAGGTATAACCAAATGAGGCACGGACTCTGAACTTGGAAAAGGGAAAGGTGGTTAAGTTCTATGTAAAAAGTTATGAAACTTGTTTAGGAAGTTATATTGATAGAGCGAACTAACATTTTAAGGGTTAAGCAACTATATAGTAAGGGCCTACTAACAAGCAAACATTTTAAACCACATAATTAATATCTACTTTAGAGTTGTATGTAACTAATTGTGCTAAAAAAAGCAGGACTTCATTAAATGCTGAGATAAGAAGTTTTACAGCACCAGCTGCAACCTTGAGGAGACAAGACAGCCAAGATTTACAGCAAAAAGGGGGCGCCAGTCTGGTTTCACTCGGTTTGGTAGCTTGGGTTCCAGCCAGTTCCTCCTAATGAGCCAAAGGTAAAACGTCCACTGTGACGAAGCTGAAGGAGCTTCATCCAAAGACCCCTAAAGACCCTTCCTCAAATTCACCAAGTGACACTGAGCAGGCACAACAGGGGAGGGTCAAGGAGTGGAATATGTAAATGGTTATCTGAGACTCATTTTAATAAAAAGCGGGAAAGCTCATGAATATGTATAGGCGTTTCTAGGGTCATTATGAATATGTAATACCATACTGTATTTAAGCACACTTCTTATTGTTAAAGGTGTGCGTGTTGGGCGGAGTGAATCCCCCGCGCACCCAGCGCTGTTTTGCTTATGCTCTAATGAACACGCTTTTATGGAATACAAGGAATTCGATTAAACGTTGTTTATCCATAGAAAAAGCGTAAGTTATTTATTTCATTTCTTTGGTGTGGTGTCTTTTCTTTGAAAAGGAAAGAGTTCTCCAGAACGGGGCATGGATTTAGGACACAAATGTCTTCAGCTCCAGGGACACAAACACCTGGTGCCAGTGTAGATGCCCCAGGAACCCCTGCCCAGGCTCCACCTGCACTGCAAGGTGCTCTGGTCTCCCCAGGTCCTGTGTGATAGATGCCAATCCCAGGCCAGCACCTCAGGTACACTGGGGCCCCTAAAATGGCACTGGCTTTTTGTGGTGAGACATCTGGTGACTGATGTCTGTCTGGAAACGTGCACTTTTTTATTGTTTTTTTGTTGTTGTTGTTGTCATTGTTGCTTTTGTTTTCTTGTGTTATTTTTTTTAAATTAGTTTTGTTTGTTTGTTTGTTTGTTTGTTTTTATTTGTGTGGGTTTGGTTGTGGTTTGTTTTTTTAACATACTAATTTAAAAAAAATAAAAGGCCAAAAATTGTATTATGGTGAAGTGTACTAAGGATTGGAGAAGAAATATTTGTCTTCCCCTGTACTTCTACTACCAACACTCTGTTATTTCATCTCCCTCGTCATTCAGGAGTTCCCACCTCCCCTGATTAAATGTCCCTGTCCAAGGACAACTTTCCAGCCCTGTCTGTTCGTTTGCCCTTCCCAATGCTCTCAGGTTTCTCCTCCACTTGCTCTTTGGTCATTCAGTTCCTCTCAACTGTCTGGTTTCTGATTTGAGCTTCAGGGAGTTACAAACTTGCCCCATTCTTCAGAGCTCTAATTAACATGGCAGTCAACACATTAATTGTGTTTATTTCTATCCTTTCCTATCTCTTTGTCTAAAACAATTCCTGTGTGGATGTCCCTTGTGGGTGCTGGACCTCATCAGATCCAGCTTACACACACAGCTGAGGAAAGTGTTTTGCTGTTTATTGAACTGTGCAGTGTTTGCACAGGAGAGCAGGTGCAGCTGGTGCACAGGAGCTGCAGCATCTCCTGCAGAGCTCATGGAGAAGTCTGATTGAGGAAAAGTGATGCAATCTCTGGTGGCCAATGAGGGAACCGGCAGACTGGGGGTGGGGGTGAGGAGCCAGGTTGTCCATACAGTGTCCAGCCTCAAGGGACTGTTCTCCTGCCTGTCCAGATGTCTTCAGGAGACCCTCGGGATCAATGTCCAGTGTAGAATGCTGCTGTCACTTCTTCTATACACTGGAAAATGACAGAAAACACCCTTGAAAGAAAAGCCTTCCTTTATGAAATCTTCTTTGAAATCTTCATCACTAAGTGTCCCATTGAAACCTCTCCAGTTAGTTCTACAAATCTTGAAGGTTTGAATGAAATTACAGAAAGAAACATTGCTCATTAGGGCTTTCTGTGTTTTAATGAGCCCCATGGCGTATTTGGTGCTGAGTCCATGAACCTCAGATACCAAGCACAGACTGAAGAATCTGCTCAAGAAGTCCAAGTCAGAAGCAAACTCCAAAGTACCTTGAAGCATTAATGGGCCCCACTGAGGGCTGTTACTGACAAAGCCTCCCCAGGGACTCGTTAGAGCAGATAATTGGAGGCAGTGATTGCATCAGGCAAAGGCAAAGTGCAGCAGCTCTGATGCTGAGAAAGCCCTTGGTTTGTCTGATGAAGGACAATGGCCAAGCCTTGAGCCCCTGCCCCTGGGAAGGGAGATCCTGTCCCTCACGTGTGGCTCAGGGCTCTTCCTGGGGATGTGGGGAGTGCGATGCCCAGTGCAGGACAATGGTGTGACACTCCCTGGGGTGCAAGGAGGCAATGGGTGCCATGGCCATGACAACCATGTGTGTCCTCTTAGGCCTCGCTGGCAGGGACACCAGCCATAGCCAAGGGGACAAAGACCTTGGCTCTTTCAGGGACATCCAGCCTTGCCAGCGCCCTTGGCCATCTCCACCATGGTCCATCCTGCACTGTCCCAGGCCTGTGACTGTTTCCCCACAGGCTGCAGACACCCCATGCGCTTCCCCACCTTGTTCTCAGCCCAGTGTGTCCCCACCTGTGCTGCTGTCTCTCCATCCTCACCAGCTGTTCCTGTAAACACAAAGTCATGGCTGATCCAAAGTCCCTCTGAATGACCACAGCACTGCGCTCAAAATGACATTTCTTTATCCTGAGCTCCACTCTGGACCTCCAGAGCTGCAGTTTCTGGTGTCTTTCCTTTCTCATGCTGTTCCCTCTACCAAAAAAAAAAAAAAAAAAAAAAAAAGAAAAATTGACACCATCTTGGAAAGTGATTTTCAAGTTTTCTGAAGCTACTACTGCCCTTTCTTGTCATGGTTTTACCACAACCACCAACTGAGACCACGAGAGCTGCTCACATCCTGCTCCCAGTCTCCAGGTGGGACAAGGGAGAGAACTGAAAGGGAAAGGAGAAACTTCAGGGTTTAGACAAAAAATTAATAAGACAATAAAAATAATACACTACTACTAATAATATACTTATACTACAATACACATAAAGTAAAATATATAATACTCAGTGCCATCCCCCACAGAACTGCAGTTGTGCTGAACAGGCAGCCCAAAAGAAGAGAGCACCTGGTCCTTAACAGCTGATCCCAGCAAGAGAAAGTACAAGTGCAAAAGGCAGAGAGGCCCAAGGGCCAACTGAAAAACAGCAAAATATCATAAAACTGAACTAACACTGAACTCCCAATAGAATGGAACTTCCAAACAGAGCTAAGCAAAGCAGCCGGAAAACCAAAACTAACGGGCTGGAAAAGGCATCTCCAGCTTTATGCTGAGCATGACACTAATGGTAGAGAACAGCTCGTTGATTGACCAGGATGTCAATCAAGGTGCTGTCCTGTCTGTGCCCCCTCCTACCAATTTGCACCCACAGCTGCACTCCAGAGAAGTCCTTGGTTTCACTGACAATAGTCCAGGTAAATTAAATAGAAATAGATGAATTAAATTAAGAAAATACACTCAGTGCTATCCCGCAGTGTAACTCCAGTCACACGGAGCAGCCAGTCCTGCAGAAGGGAGCACCTTGGTCCTGAACAGCCCATCCCAGCGAGAGAGAGCAAAAGGGCAACAGGCAGAAAGGCCCAAAGGCCAACGGCAAAATGGCAGAACGGCAAAAGGGCCGAACTGACATCGAACTCCTGACAGAATGAAACTTCTGAATGGAACTGACCAAACCAGCTGGAAAACCCAAAGTAACGGATGTAACAAGCCCTAAAAGCCGGCTCCAGCTTTAGACTGAGCATGGCGCTAATCATAGGGAATATTTCATTGATCAGCCTGCACGTCAATCCAGGTGCTGTCCTGTCTGTGTCCCCTCCTGCCAATCTGCATCCACAGCTGGATGGCCAAAGAAGTCCTTGGTTTCCCTGACAACAGCCAAGATATCAGTGAGTTCTGACATTCCTTTCATAGCAAATGGCAAACACTGTAAAGCTGCTAAAAGAAAAAAATGAACTCTATCCCAGGGAAGAAACAGCGTTATCTCATTATTCTCATAGTAAATCTAAGCAAAAGACTGTACTGGCTGTGAAGGAGAGAGGTTCAAAATGCATGAAGAAAATTAACCCAATTTCAGTAAAACCAGCACGTTTCCTCAGGCTCCCCTTCACCAGGCTAAAGAAGTTTGGGTCTCTCAACATCTCCACACATGACCCAGACTTTCTCTGGCCACACGACAGCTCCTCCCGTTCCTCCAGAATGGGGAACCTCACACTGGGACACACGGCTCCAGATGTGACCACACCAGTGCTGAGTCACGATGGACAAGAACTGCCCTTGTCTGGGTGGCCACGCTCCTCCCAGTGCAGCCCAATGTGCTCATGGGCATGTTCCTGTTTAGCACCACTGAGAACTGGCTGAACATCCAGGCTCAGAGGGTTGTGACCAGTGGCACAAAGCCCAGCAGGAGGCACCATGAGGAGCACTGAAGGACACCATATCCCCACCCAACATCTCCTCCTACAGGTGTCTCTTGGGTCCCTGGAACCACCTCAGTGCCAAGGGGGAGAGCACTGCCTGTATGGGTGGAGGAGATGGGGTCTGGAATGAGGGTCCTGAGGCAGTTTCTCCTGGTTGTTCATGCAGCAGCAAGCTGGGCTGGATATTTGGAGAGAGGAACTCTTCCTAAGGGCCTCCAATGGGCTATGGGGATGGTCTATAGTTTCCTGCATGCTGCCTTTTCTGGTGGAGATCACAGAGGCTGCCAGCCCTTTAGAGGACCCAGGACAGGCCTTGTCCTTCCTCTGGTCACAGCTGGACCCCAGTTCTCCAGCTCAGCCCCAGCTCAGGAGCCTTGTCTAGGGGTGACTTTTGGGGTAAGGTTGACAAGAGGGGTGCATAAGTTTGTCTTAAGGACATGTGATGAGCACCAGGACTGAAGTACCAGAGCAAAAGGATGTGGCTTCTGGGTGAATACTTTCTTCAGTGCAAGTCCGGACACAGGGTCCCAGACTTGCTTTCCATGCCACCCTTCACGAGGGATGATGCACTAAGAGATGGCAAGTGGGGGACACCAATCCTTCTCCAGCTACTTCCCAGGCCTGGTGAAGCACCAGGACAGCAAGGACTTCTGGCCCTGCACCCTAACTCTGGGTGTTATCTTGGGGCAGCTGAACACCAGCATTTTTCTCTCCGAGGCAATTTCCAGCCCAGGTCAGCTCCTGTCTGATCTCCCCCATCCCTCCTCTGATCTGCTCTGGTGCTCCTGGCCCCATCCTGTGCTCCCCACAGGGCCCCAACCTGGCACTGATGCTCTGCAGAGCAGGTTGGCTGCAGGACCATGGGGTGACTGCACACTGGTTGTGCTGCTCAGTGAGGGACACAGATGCAACTGGATGGGCTGCACTGTCACTGAGCTCATTCCTGGGAGTCTAAAGCTCTGGAATGGGCTCCAGAGCATTTCTTGGGACTCACTGGGTTTTCCACTCATTTTGGTTCAGCAATCCTTTCCTTGTCCTTCAGGTTCCTGGATATTGGTGCAGGAAGACGCTGCCTATCCCCTTCCCAGGGACAGTTGTAGGCTGACCAGCCCTTAATTCTTTAAATTCTCCTTCCTGCCTTTCTTGAAGATGGGCTTGACATCTTCCTTCCCCAAGGACCTCAGAACTTCTCTGATTCTGCTGTCACTTTTGAAAGCACAATCCAGAATCACGGGCAAGGGTGATGTAGCAGACAGGAGCACTTGCAATGAGCCGTCCCAGCAGCTGAGATGAATGTCACTGGGCCACTGGAGGTTGTTCCTGGAGTCACACACAGAAATGCCAGGGGTCCATCAGAGCTGGCCTCGTGGACTCCTTATGCACCCAGGGATGTTCAGAGACAGAGTCTGTCCCTTTTACTCACAGAGACAGGAGTCACATTGTACCTCTGGCCTCCTGTTGCTACCCCAAAGGGATGGGAGGCACCTCAGCCCCACATCATGAGGAATGGACACGGGGACCTCAGTTCAAGGAAGAAGATCCCAGTGGGTGGTTTCCCGTGGGCTGTTACTCCCAATGTGAAGTGACCTCGAGACACTGTCTGTCCCTGCAGGCCTTCATGGAACTCCCAGGAGTAGCTGATGGCGTTTCTGCTCACTCAGGTTCATGCCATCTCACGCACATGATGTGCATGCTTGCATCTCATATGTACAATGCAAACATGGACTGCTGACCTGCTCATTCAGTGTCCCTCCATGGAGGGAAGAACAACCTCAGTGAGCTGGGGAGGGAGGTCAGTGCTGGAAATGGTGGGTGTGAGGGGCCAGTCCATGATGAAGCCCTGGGGCAGCTTCTGAAGTGTTTCCAGTGAACACAGGAAGAGCCCAGCCCCTGCTCTGCTGGTCCTGCAGGTCTCTGGCAGGAGCCTGGCTGTGAGAGGACACTGCTGTGTGCCAGCCCTGCACACACACGCTGTTCAAATGCACAATGGCATTTTATAAGTGGGTGACTTCTGTAGGAATACGCTTGAGAGAAACATTGCAAGAAGATATAAACCATCATGCACTGCCCAAAGAAGATCACTTTTCCTTGTGGAAGTACTGTTACTGAGGCCAGGCCTGTGACGCAAGTGCCCATTGCCTGTCCCTGCCTGTGCCCACAGGACTGAAACAGAGCAGGACAGTGACCAAGCTGCCAGAGCACTCAGGCCTTGCACCAACACAAGGGACGAGAAGGAGAGTGTGGGAGTGGAACCAGAACAGCTCTGGAAGAACAAGGGCTGGTGCTCCCTGGCAGGGCTGCCAGGATGGACTCTTTTCTCCTCCAACCATCACAGGAACTGTCCCTGCAGCCCAAAATAGTCCTTGCAGGAAGGATCTGTAGAGAAAACAGTCACTACAGAGCCCTTTATTTTTAAAACAAGTAGGTCCTTCTTTACAACAGCCAGCAGTTGGTAAAAGAAAAGCAGACATGATTAGAAAGGGATGGACAACATTATCACAATAAAAAAACACCACCAAAAACAAAAATAAGATGACACTGGCCTGTAACTAGCTACATAAACTCCTATATGAGAAAAGATGGGCAGTTTTGCTTCTAAATCACTAGAGATTAGTTTCACAGGGGCATCCTTGAGCTCCTGGTTCCTCATGCTGTAGATAAGGGAGTTCAATGCTGGAGGCACCACTGAGTACAGAACAGACACCACCAGGTCCAGGGATGGGGAGGAGATGGAGGGGGGCTTCAGGTAGGTAAACATACCAGTGCTGACGTAGAGGAAGACTACGGCCAGGTGAGGGAGGCAGATGGAAAAGGTTTTGTGTCGTCCCTGCTCAGAGGGAATCCTCAGCACGGCCCTGAAGATCTGCACATAGGACACCACGATGAACACAAAACACACAAAGAATAAACAGGCACTAATGACAAGAAGTGCCAAATCCTTAAGGTGGGTGTGTGAGTAAGAGAGCTTGAGGATGTGGGGGATTTCACAGAAGAACTGGCCCAGGGCATTGCCCTTGCACAGGGGCAGTGAAAATGTGTTGGCCGTGTGCAGCAGAGAATAAAGAAACCCAGTGGCCCAGGCAGCTGCTGCCATGTGGACACAAGCTCTGCTGCCCAGGAGGGTCCCGTAGTGCAGGGGTTTGCAGATGGCAACGTAGCGGTCGTAGGACATGATGGTGAGGAGATAAAATTCTGCTGAAGCTAAAAAGACAAACAGAAAGACTTGTGCAGCACATCCTGAGTAGGAGATGGCCCTGGTATCCCCAGAGGGAATTGGCCATGGACTTGGGGACAATGGTGGAGATGGAGCCCAGGTCGAGGAGGGCGAGGTTGAGCAGGAAGAAGTACATGGGGGTGTGGAGGTGCTGGTCCCAGGCTATGGTGGTGATGATGAGGCCGTTGCCCAGGAGGGCAGCCAGGTAGATGCCCAGGAAGAGCCAGAAGTGCAAGAGCTGCAGCTCCCGTGTGTCTGTGAACGGCAGGAGGAGGAACTGGGTGATGGAGCTGCTGTTGGACATTGCTGCCTGTGGGCATGAGGACCTGTGCAAGGAGGAAAGACAGTGACATGTTAGGGGAGACTTCTCTGAGGAAAATAAACATGCTGTTTCTCATGGAAAACCCCCTCCCTGATGGAGGGATGTTTCAGCTCATTCTCTCTTTCTACCAAGTGAGAAAAAACTGTTCATCACAGTTTAAAATGCAGCTTGGGCATCTGGTTTCCATGAACACACCTCTGGGTCAAGACCCCCTGTGCTGGTGTCAGAACAAAAACTGACCCACACTCCCACCCCAACCCCAGAGAGCAAGAGCACCAGGGACAGGTGGAGAAACAAGGAAGGACACTGCAATGCTACCAGAAAGTAAAGCAAGGACAGAAAGGCAGATGGGCATGCTGTGGAACCTTCTCCTGACCCGGCTGTGCTGCTGCCACTCACATAATGACACTGCAGAGCAAGTACTTTTAGCACCTTTTTTGTATACCCTGTTCCAGGAACCCTTCACCTGCAGGTCCAGCTGCTGAGGTGGAGACTCGTGACCTGGACCCCATGGCTTTGGGGCAGAGGGTCTGCTGGGGAGGAGAGGAGACCAGGGGTTGCACTGGGAAATGTATCTGCGCTGGAGAGGATGTGAGAGAGGTTCTTAAATCCTGTCCCCAGCATTTCTGGTCCATCTCCCTCTCCCTGCCCACGTCTCTGCTGCCTGCAGCTGTGTGTCTGTCCCTGGTCTGCTCCCTGTCAGTGTCACAGACCCCGTCCCACCCGCTGTGTGCTCAGCTCTGTCCTGCTCACACCTCCTGGCACTGCCCAGGGGCAGCTCTGTGTGTGCAGGGGCTCAGGAGCAGCTCAGACAAGTCCTAACGAGAACTGGGGTCTCAGTGTCTTCTCCAAAGAGAGAAATAAATCCCCATCTCCCACTGCACACCCAGACAACCAAGAGTGGAAAACTGAAAGCACAGACTCCTTCCCTTGCAGCTGTTGCTGTATCAATGTTGTTGTTCAGAAGGACCCTCTGCCATGTCTGTGCGGGGATCTGGAGCTCTGAGCAGCCCTGACCCACACAGCCCCCTTCAACCCCACAAGCTCCCTGCCTGCCCTGCCGGGGGTCGCTCCTTCCCCCCACAGCTGCTGCCATGGGATCTCCCGGGCAGGCTGAGCGCTGACCCTGGCAGGCGGCAGAGTCCCTGCCCGGCACAGCCCTGGGGTGCAGGGACCCTGCTCTGCAGGACAGCCCTGGGCACCCCTGGGTGCTCCCCCGGCTTCACAGCTGTTCAACATGACCTGACAAGAGCCCCATCCTTACAGATCCCACAAGCTGTGCCTGAGCCAGTTTTAGGAGATGCCTCCAGGAGCTACAGATGCACTGCCCTGCACACAGAGACTTACCATGGCAAGGTCTGCAAAGGTTTCTCCTCCAGTGAGCTCTCAGTCATCCTCCCAGTCCTGACCACCTTTAATCTCTCTCTGCCTTGCTCGTCTCCTGAGATCCCCAGGCAGAGCCCTCAGCCCTGCTGCGCTTTGCAGAGGAGCTGCTCCTGGGCAGAGCTGTCTCTCTGCAGCGCTGCCGCTGCCATGAGCTCCCTGTGTCCCAGGAGCCCAGCCCAGCTCAGCAGCACAGGAGCAGCCCAAGGTGCTTTAATGACCCCTCTGGTGGGTTTGGTGCTGAGTCCATGGACCTCAGACCCTGAGGGGAAGCTGAAGAAACTTCTCAGGAAGTCAAACTCAGATGCAAACTCCAAAGTTTCCTGTAATATTAATGGGTCCCACTGAGGGACACAACTGAAGGACTGACCCCAGAGGTTGGTTAGAGCAGAAAACTGGAGGCAGTGATGACAGGTCAGGAAAAGCAATATAAAGGTGTCTCTGATGCTGCATAAACCTGGATGTGTTAGTAACTGAACCAGTTTTACAAAATGTTCCGGAAAGGATGAATCAGTTTTGTAAACTGTCCCTGAGAGGATGTTCAAGCATATCGTGTTCGAGTACACTCTTATCTTAACAACCTAGCTTTTATCTTAGCCTAAATACGTATAGAGTAAGGACAGTGCACATGATCAAAATAGTTCCAAGATGTAGCAATCGATGTTGTAATCAATACTGAGTAACCGTTACGTATCTTAATGAATATATGAATATGTATGTGAATGGACTGTATAAATACTGTGTAACTTAAACTGACCAGCAAAGCCAGCTTTGGGTGCGAACCCCTGGTTTCCCAGCGCTGAAATAAAGCACCGCATATAACTACGTCCGTGGTTATGTGTCCTGATTGCTAACATTTTTGGTGACCCAGCTGGGGACATCGTGGGCTGCTGAGGCGAATCGCGTCTCGATCCTGCTCCGGCTAGCACCGAGGTATTCTTGGGGAGTGCATCGGACGCGACCGACCCTCTGCTGCTCACGACAGACCTCTGACTGGTAAGAAGGTGCTTTATCTGGATTAGTGGGTACCCACCTGGTCTGGTAGCCTGCTGGTCAGGCATCTGGTAGCCTGCCGGTCAGACGTGGCGAAAGCCACGCTCGGTTGGGCAGGGAGCTCCCGGGGTATTGCCTAGGCAGCCGTCCGTCAGACAGAGGGAAACCTCTGCAGGCTCGGCATCTGGTCTGGTTATTTGTGCCGCAGGCTTGGCACCTGGTCTGGTTATTTGTGCGCACCTGGTCTGGTCATTTGTGCTGTTCAGCACCTGGTCTGTAGTTCTGGTGATTTAATCTGTGTTTACTGTTGAAACCGGTGATTTGATCCTGTTTACTGTTGTTCTGGTAAAGTTACCTGTGTTATCTTTCTGTGTTAGTTATCTGTATCCTTCTGTTGATATGTCCAATTCAAACGTATCGCCATCAAATTGCTTTCTGAAACATTAGAAGGAGGCTGGGTTTGGACAGTTTATGCATAAAAAGAAGTGTAATTGTGATCTGTTTTGCATATTGGAACTTGATATTCGGTTTGTGTGTCTGAGCTCAGTATTTTAGTTTGTATGTTTATATTTGGTACCAAAAGAATTTGTCTGGGGAAATAATTACAAAATAAGAACCGGTTCCATTACTAAAGTGCCACCTTGCTCCCCCTTCAGATGCATCTGTACACATGAAAGTAAACTGAGTTAACTATATTGCAGTTAGTGTTGTTCTGTGGATAGACTGATTTGGATCTAAAATTAATGTCAGGGATTGATGCTTAATATGCTGTTTATTGACATCTGTAAGAAGTTACAAAAGGTAGGAGCTGAAAGATGTAACTATTGTTCAGCTAATTGGAATTACATATAAAGTTTATAATCGCAGGAATTAAATGAACAGAGAAAAGGGCAAAAGGAGCCTAAACCTGTGCCTGGCAGCTTCTCCTTGATAAACTGCAGAGGAAAAAAAAAAAAAAAAAAAAAAAAAAAGGTGAAAAGTGGGGGGAGCGGCGGCTGCTAGAGCTGAGGCTGCAGCTCCTCTCCTCCGGGCTCGCCGCCCGCGGGGGATGAAGCAGGGGGGGGATCACCAAACGTAATAGCACCCCTGCGGCAGGCAGTAGGTGTCGGGGGTAACCAGTCTATGTAAAAGTTCCGTTTTCAGGGGATTCAGTAATCTGAAAGCAATCGGCTGGTCCTTATTGGGAAAATCCAGATAAGGTTGCAATAATTAAGATGATAATTAAAATGCAGAATCCTGATTGGGATGATTTACAAGTGATTTTGGATACATTAATGGACCCTACAGAAAAGATATGGTTTTACAGGTTGCGAGGGATTAAGTGAGATAAGATATTCGGAATGGGAAAGTAGAGGCTAACGTTGATGAGAACTTTCCAAAAGAAGATCCCCGATGGAATTATGATACAGGAGGCGGGTTATGCCGTCTCCGGAGGTATCAGGATTGGTTATTGATTAGCGTTCAAACTGCTATGCTGAAGCAAATGAATTGGTCAAAATTGTATAATGTGATGCAGGAAAAGAATGAGTCTCCCTCGGCCTTTTAGAAAGATTAAAAGAAGCTGCCAAAACCAGGATGTAAAATTTTAGTAGACACAGGGGCTACTAGTCTGTACTAAATTCCTTACAGGGGACGGTAGGTCACAGAGCTACAACAACTGTTGGTGCCACAGGGAAGGAGGAAGTACGGCCATTCCTACAACCCTTGGATTTGTGTTTTGGAGAAAAGGAACTAACCCACAAGTTCTTATATGTTCCAGACTGTCCAGTTTCCCTTTTAGGACAGGATTTATTGACCAAATTGGATGCTGTAATAACATTTGAGGATGGAAACCTGGTAATGAAAATTCCAGAATCTAAGGTAGGACAAATTCTGTTATTAAAAGAAAACCTGGTAGTGAAAATACTGCAAGCAGTGGAGGAGGCTGTGATTCCTATGGTATGGGAGACTGACATACCTGGGAAATCAAAAACAGCCCAGCCTGTAAAAGTGGAACTGAAGGAAGATGCCAAGCCAGTACAGTTGAGGCAGTACCCACTGAAACTAGAAGCTAGGTTAGGAATAGTACCTCTAATTGAAAATTCTTGAAATATGGTATTCTAGAGGAATGTGAATCAGAATATAATACTCCAATTTTTCCAGTAAAGAAACCTGATGGTAGTTATCGATTAGTCCAAGATTTGCAGGCTGTAAACCAGATCACTAAGGACATTTATCCGGTGGTTGCAAATCCATATACCTTGTTAACTTCTGTGAAAGAGAAATATAAATGGTTTACTGTACTTGATTGAAAAGATGCCTTCTTCTGCATACCCCTTGACCATGAAAGCAAAAAGCTATTTGCCTTTGAATGGGAAAATCTACACAATGGGAGGAAAACTCAATTAACCTGGACACGCCTTCCACAAGGGTTCAAGAATAGCCCAACCATCTTTGGAAATCAGCTAGCCAAGGAACTTGAGGAATGGACTACAAAGGTCATATCATGATCCCTCCACAATGGTATTTGTTGCTACAATATGTAGATGATATTCTGATTGCGACTGAGACACGAGGACTCTGCATCCAGGTAACAATTGAAATATTGAACCAATTGGGAATGAATGGGTACAAAGTATCGAAAAAATAAAGCTCAGATTGCATCCGAGACTGTGATCTATTTAGGATGCGAGCTCTCTCAAGGACAGCAAAGGCTAAGCCTGAACAGGATACATGCTATTTGTGCTATTCCAGAACCACAAAACTTACATGAGTTGAGATCTTTTTTAGGAATGACAGGATGGTGCAGACTCTGGATTATGGACTATGGGTTGATCGCCAAACCTTTGTATGAAGCACAAGGGAATAAAACGTTCAAGTGGGGAAAGCCACAATGTGAGGCCTTCCAAAAGCTAAAACAGGCTTTGATGCAGGCACCTGCTTTGGGCCTGCCGGACTTGAGCAAAGGCTTCCAGTTGTTTGTACACGAGTGACAAAGACTTGCCTCGGGAGTATTAACCCAACGACTAGGATCCTGGAAAAGACCTGTTGGCTATTTTTCCAAACAGCTAGATCCGGTAAGTGCTGGGTGGCCGGCATGCTTACGGGCGGTAGCTGCTACAGTAATGCTGATCCAGGAGGACCGAAAACTAACTATGGGAAAAAGGATAGAAGTGTTTGTATCCCATATGGTGACAACAGTATTGGAACAAAAGGGGGGCCATTGGCTTTCCCCAAGCAGAATGATGAAATACCAGGTAATTCTGACAGAACAAGATGATGTTGTTCTAAAAACTACTAACCTAATGAATCCTGCTGAGTTTTTGGGTGCCGGTACAGAAGAAGGAGACCTGGAACATGATTGTGTGGGAAGTTATCGAATACACCCATAACAAGTCATCCTGATTTGAGAGACACCCCGCTGGCAGATGTGTTCGGAGTTGTTCAGGTGCATGGAGCCCTTTGAAAGAGCAGGGACTGCTCTCTCACAAGGAACAAACATTAAATACCAGAGGAAATACTGAACTTGATTAATGCATTTCAGAAACCATCACAAGTTGCTATAATGCACCGTAAAGTTCATCAAAGTGGAACAATCGAAAATTATTTGGGGAAATCGGCTTGCTGATCAAACAGCTCGGTTGGTGGCAACGGCAAGTGAGAACAATGGTGGGTCTGTCTCCCAGAAGGTAAGAGCAATTGATTTATTACTTCATAGCCACCTAAATATTCCATAGAGATGAAAACTGGCAAGTCTAGTAAGAGCCAGCAAGAATAATTCTGGGTGGTATGTAACCACCAATGGACCAAGTTGTGGTGCCAACCACTATTATGAGAGGAATCTTCAGACGGAACACCAGAATGTGTCACTGGGGTGCAGAAGCATTGGTAACTTATCTAAGAAAACAAATTATGTCGGTCCAGATGTTAACAATGGCAAAGTCTATTACAGCTAAGTGTGAAATTTGCTTGAAAAATAATCCTCTAGTAAAAAGAAAAATAGAAATGGGGAAAATTAAGACAGGCATGCAACCCAGGGACTATTGGCAAATAGATTACACGGAACTCCCCGAACTCGTGGATATAGATATCTACTTGTTGTGGTGGATACCTTTTCTGGATGGCCAGAAGCCTTCCCTTGTCGCACCAACCAAGCAAAAGAAACTGTGAAATGGTTATTAAAAGAAATAATCCCTAGATTTGGGGTACCAATAGGAATATCATCCGATAGGGGGCCCCATTTTGTGGCACAACTGGTAAAGGAGGTTAGCACATGTTTAGGGATTCAGTGGGATCTGCATACTCCCTGGAGGCCCCGGTCCAGTGGACAGGTAGAGAAAATGAACCAAACTTTAAAAAGACAACTTAGTAAGGTCTGTCAGGAGGCAAAGATTCAATGGCCGCAGGCCTTACCAATAGCATTGTTGCGTATCAGGATAAAACCTAAGAGTGGAATGTCAGTAAGTCCATACGAAATTCTGTATGGCAAACCCTATGAAGCACCAAACCCAAATCCAGAGGTCCACATAAAGGGTAATCAGGACTTGTACAATGATGTGTTGTCTCTTGGCAGGACACTGAATCGACTCCGATCTGCATTAGTGTGGAATCGACCACTGGAACTTGAAAATCCAGTACATAATATAGAACCTGGAGACACTGTATATGTGAAAAACTGGAACGAAGACCCTTTGAGAGAACGTTGGGACGGACCCTACCAAGTACTCTTGACCACGTTTACCACAGTTAAAGTTGCTGGAGCAGACTCCTGGATACATTACACCCGTGTGAAGAAGGTTCCAAGAGAGTGGTCATCACATATCCTAGGTCCAACCACACTCAAGATTACATCGCAATAATGCCTGGTTTGCATTACTAAGCTTTGGTTTTGGTTATACCCTGAGTTTTTGTGCTTTTGAAAATTGGAGAGGGAAGTGCCACTCTATTCCACAAGGCCCCTGATAGACAGTGGGAAAGCTCACCCAATGCATGGAAAATTTATAAATGCAAAAATGAGACTATTTGAATGGAATTGCAAATTAGGCCATGAAGAGCAGTAGATAGTAATGAAAGTACCCAGGTACCACAGGTAGTACAAAGTGCACAAAATCAGGCAGAGAACCTAATTATAGGATTAATCCGAGACTTTGCACAAATACAAAATATCAGTAGCATCACTGCCTGCCTTCCCGTACCAAAATCAGCTGAGGACCCAGTACAGTGGGGAATAATCGCTACTACCCTACCAGAAATAAACAGAACTGGTAGGATAGCATGTGAATCCCACACTAGAATAGAAGAAGTCCCAACTCAACAAAGGATAAGAGAACGACAAAAATGGAAAACGCCAGGACACAGGGCAGATTGTTTTAAATTTCCTAAAGCAAGGTATATTACAATAGGACAATTCTACGATGTAGGATGGTGCTTCTATGACAAGTGGACCACTAAAATAGTGAATCAAAAGGTTGAACAGACCTACTGGGAATGCAAAGATCAGGATAACAAAAACATAACTGAATTATGGAACAATATGTGGACATTAAGTATTGTACAACAATACCAATACAGTGAAGCAATTCCATGGTGCATACGGTGGTCCGATGTAACAGAAGGAATGACAGTACCATGGTGGAATTGCTCACGGGTGATAACTTGTCAAACAGACATTAAAGAGATACCTTTGTCCATTGTCAAAGTAGCAGTGATTACAGGCTGCATTTGTCGGAAACAATTAGACTCGCAGGCAGCCTTTAAAATTGGCATTGATAAAGACAAAATTGACTGTAAAGGAGTTATAGGCAGTATGGGACATTTAGTTTGGGCCTTAAGTGATGGGACCTGGACTACACATTTGCCAATGGGAGGACCAATTAGAGAAATTACTTTGGGGTTGCCAACACTATGTCCCATTTGGAAAAGGTCACCTTGGAAAAATAGGCAAGAACTATTACAGGTCAGACATAAATGAGAAATAAACGAGGATGATGTGTGGCATGAACCATTGTGGCGGAATGCAACCCCCCCTCTCTCCCCCTCCCCCCTCTTCAGTTTGGAAGGAGTGGGCACATCTCCCTCTTTCTCTGGTACTTGAGGCTAACAGCTTCTTTTGTTCGGCCCCAGAGCACCCTGGCCAGGGCCATTATGAGGAGGGAGTGTCAAGGAGCCAGTGTGGGGGATGTTTAGAAGGCTTCAGGGGCACCCACAGTCAGTGTGGGGGGTGCAGAGAAGCTTCTAGAATGCCTACAAGTCAGATCTGATCAGCCAGTATAAAAACGGGATTCTCGTCGGTGACTCCGCCCATTGTCGCGGGTCCCTCGGAGCACGAGCTTGGCCACTGCCGCCGGGAGCCACGGGCCCCCCCGCTCCCCGGGATGGAGACTCCGCTTGCCTCGCCGCCACGTGTGTAAGTAAAACTTCTCGCAGGATTGCTAGTATATTTATACTTTTCGTGCACATTTGCACATGTATTTTCCGTGCACATTTGCACGGGTACTTTAAATTAATCCTCGCACAATCGCGAGTGTATTTTCCTCCCATGCTTCCACATAAGCACGTGTAGGATTCCGTGCACACTTGCACGTGTAAGTAAATTAACCCTCGCAGGATTGCGAGTGTGTTATAAATTTACGCTCGCGGAATCGCGAGTGTACACTTCCCGTACTCACTACGAGTACGCGTATCTCTTTTAAAAAAAATAATCCTGCACCGTGTTTGGCAAGTGTGTGCTTCTCCGGGACCCAGGGACGACTCCGGCATTGCTTTGGTGCAGCCACGTGCATGCACACTGTGGACCGCCTGTTGTATTAGTTGCTGCCCCTTCAAATTATTTCCTCAACTGATATCCGAACCTGTATTTAAGTCACTTGTGGAGTGCTAAAACCCTGTTTCTCACTGGTTTAATAAAAGTTGTTTTGGACTCTGTTGTCCCTTAAATTAACCTCGGGGTGCCTCCGTGTAATATTTCGTGACAACCATCAAGCAGTGTTAAATTTGGCTGGGCACTGGAATCTTTCTTTGCACCAATTGCAGCCTATAGGAATAGAGAAATGATTGATAAATTGATCGGGCAAATGGATCGATTGGCTAGAATAACTAAAAAGGTTTTCGGGATCTCAATATACAATTACAAGCTACGACTAAAATGACCTTGCAGAATAGAATGGCACTCGACATAATGTTATTAAAAGAAAATGGTGTCTGTGGATATTTGAAAGACAGAATCGATCACTGCTGCATCCATATTCCAGACGTAACTTCAAGGTTGAGAAAGACATTTCCGAGCTGACCCAAACACAAGTGGAGTTGCAAAAGGAAAGACAAGATGCAGAACAGAGCTGGATAGGAGCTCTGGTGAATAAATTCGATTTAAATTTGGGAGGATGGGTACATCCACTACTAGAAAGTGTAGTTGTACTTGCAATTGTGATTGTTCTTCTTTGTTTGTTGTATGTAGGTATTAAGCACATAATTAGTCAAACAAATGCTAGGAATAATCGCATTTTCAGTATCCTGAGTAGGAATTATGCTAATCCTATATTTGATAACCCTCCAGCTTATGAAGAGGCACGACTGGAACTATCACACCTGAAGGGAATTACCAATCAATAATCGAAGAAATTGATTGAGGTGAAAATGCATTGTCTAAGAATAGAAAAGCATTTTCAAAGGGGGGAAATGTTAGTAACTGAACCAGTTTTACAAAATGTTCCGGAAAGGATGAATCAGTTTTGTAAACTGTCCCTGAGAGGATGTTCAAGCATATCATGTTCGAGTACACTCTTATCTTAACAAACCTAGCTTTTATCTTAGCCTAAATACGTATAGAGTGAGGGCACTGCACATGATCAAAATAGTTCCAAGATGTAGCAATCGATGTTGTAATCAATATTGAGTAACCGTTACGTATCTTAATGAATATATGAATATGTATGTGAATGGACTGTATAAATACTGTGTAACTTAAACTGACCAGCGAAGCCAGCTTTGGGTGTGAACCCCTGGTTTCCCAGCGCTGAAATAAAGCACCGCATATAACTACGTCCGTGGTTATGTGTCCTGATTGCTAACAATACTGTCCCACAATAGCCACAGGTTGTTTCTAGGTGGTAGCTAGAAATAGACAAATCTGCAAGTCCAATTGAATGCAGCCAGCCCATAAAGTTGTCATAAATTCATTCCTCAAAGTTCCTAACTCCATTTTGGCTGTCATAGTTATTGGATATTGTTTTCCCTTACCGGATCGAAGTCCTGTTTCAGATCATTCAGTGTAGAATTTGCTCTATCGCAACATTGGCTGTTAATAGCATTTGAAATGTCCTTGGAGATTTCTCACTTGCAGCAAGCAGATCTGCACCATCCCAGCAGCTTCTTGTAGGCCATGCAACTAAACAGAATTCTCAGAAAATGTTATTTGAGCTTACAATTTACTTAACAAATCTTAACCTAAGAGAGGTATAGGACTTTCTGGCAACTATAAGTATTCACGTATTAAAACTTTGTTTCAAATTTGGCATTCCATTTGTCTCAAAAAACGGCCTTTCTTTCGTTTTCTCCCATGACCTCAAACCGCAGAGAGAACCCCCCTTTCACTGCTTTAAAAGCGGGCAGCCAGGTTTTTCCATTTTTGTTTTTCTTTCTCTTCGTGCTGCAGTTTAGAGATAACCAAGGTCACGCAGCTGGCATAATGGCTGGTACGAAGATGGAGGCTCTGGGAAACTTCTCAGTTACACATTCCTTAGCTCCATTTACCTTTTACAATTAGACATGTCAAAAAACAGTATAAACCAGTATAATAAACCTCAATCCATTACTCTATTGTCCTAGATCCGAATCAGTTCATATTCCAGCAACCTTTAAATACAACTTCATAACTGCATACAATACCAAGTTCACATCCATTATAACAGTTTCCTTTCCATTTTTTTTTTTTTTTTTTTTTTTTTTTCTTTTTGTGGAATATTTTCCCTCAAAGTTACTGCATCCTAAAGTGAAGCAAGGTGGAATTTTAGCAATGGAACCGGTTCCCATTATAAATATGCAAATTAAAATACTGAGCTCAGACGTGAAAACCCAGGTCAAATATGCAGATAGATCACAGTCACACTAATTTAAGACAATATCTCAATTTTTGCATTGCACCCTTGGGCCACTCACTGCTCAGGCAGGTGGAGGTACCTCTGGGTCTCCCTGACAAAACGGGTCAGTGGCGCCGGAGCCCATCAGTACTCGCCCCCCCGCCATCGCAATGAGCTGAACCGGGCAAGGCCTTCCTTTTTGCTTTGTTTTGTTTTCAGTGTCTCATCGGGTGCGCTACAACTGTAATTCCAAAACCTGGATTTTTTACTTGATGTGCACAAAAAGACGAATTTAGTGTACCGAGATGAGAGACAGCCGTCACAGAGTTGCGCAAGTCTGGATATTGGAATAAAGCTAGCATGCTGAAGAGAAAAATAACAGCTACTATACACAAAATTTTTACGACCACATTCACGCAGTAAGGAACTAAATTACTCATGATCTTCTGAATCATCACAAAATGCACATATTGAGTCAACGGATTCTCATGATTTAACAGACTACAAACTTATCATACCATATAGCACAGACCTACCAAAATTGCAACATACTTAAACAGATACCCACAAAGAAAACAGGTTAATAAGGAAAGAACCTCACAGACTCTAACAAGTTTGCTGTGACCTGTGTGTTATCAGTTAACTCCCTCAGCTTGTTGAAGGTCAAATCGCCCTGCCTGTAAAACTGTCTGAAATGATTTAAGGACTTCTTGTAGAGATTTATTTTGTCCTGCTCTGCTGGCCTCAAAAACAACATTAATTGCAACAAGATTCTATCCTTTGGACACTTAGCAGCCGACACTGATTTCAATATTTAACAAGATCTTCCTCCCTTATAATCCCAAGTGCTCTCCCAAGTTTTAAAACACCTCCCAACACTGATTCTTTAGGAACACAACCAAAAACAATTATTCCTGACCCCATCTTGCAAGTAAAAACCTTGAGAAGAGAGAGAGAGGGAGGGAGGGAGGGAGGGAGGGGGAGGTGGGGGGGGGGGGAACGCACAGGTCTGCTTGAAAACAGTTAACTCACATTCCTACAAGCTGCTTGATTTTCAGAGAGGCAATACACAGGAGCACACGATATGCACTGTAAAACTCACAAACAACATGTTGATAGCAAACGTCAGCATTCTCCACTGCTAATCTCAACACTCGTACTTCCTTAGCTTCTAAGTTTTCAACCTGCTTACTGATGGCCTCTTGGAGATAGTCAAGAAATTGCAACTATTACATTTCACAGAGTTCTTTTGCCCAGTTCTTATCCGGCGACTCCTTCCGCTCTTTCGTAGGGGTTAGAGGGTTGAAAGACAGTAAAAGCAGACTGGTAAAATTGGTAAAAGGACTGACAGTACACTTGTTTACGACTTTAGCATTCTCTTCTCTCACAGGTTCTTTGAGCAAGTTGTCTGACTCCAATCCTCTGGACTTGCTGCTGCTCTCACCAGGGTTAGATGACGGTACAGGAGGCCACCCGCTCGGCATTTTTCCTCCCCCCGCCACAGACTGCTGTATCATTGGGGTTGCCGACAATGCAACAGGGGATGGAGTGGGGAGGGGGTCAAAAGACATGATCTGGGTAAACTTCACAGTCATTTTTAGGTTTGTTATCAGGCTGCAACGCTGGAAAAACTGGCAACGGTAGCCCGCTCAGCCTTAAAGTCTTTTAAGGTGGACTTAAGCTTCTATGTAGTCGCTAATGATTTAGTTTCTTTATCATCTCCATTGCTGACCTTATTCCATAATTTCTGCTCTTTATCATCCCAAAGTTAACGTTTAAAAGCCTTCTCATTTTCTCTCGGGTAGCAATTAATTCTATACCGAATTACATTTTGCCCCATAACTTCACTCTTCCCCATCAAATAATGAATCCGGATCTTGAAAACACCCTTTAGCTTTCCTTGTTGCTACTAGACCAGCTAGCTGTTTAACGCAACTATTATCAACCCCCGCTTTTCTAAAAAGCACTGTAAAAGATTTAGGGCTACCTGTAATTCCATGCCGCCTCGTTTGGCATGGTCCTCTTTTTTCTCTTATTCCATGCCGCCTTGTTTGGCACGGTCCTCTTTTTTCTCTTATTCCATGCCGCCTTGTTTGGCATGGTGCAGCCCTCAGCCAGTAGCCCTTCAAGGTGAACTTTAATTGGTTCAGGCGTCGGAGACGACACACCACAGCACAGTGTTCGGTCACTCTTGCCCGCCGGTCGCTGCTCCCGGCGCCCTGTCGTTTGTCCGTCGCTTCGGCCCCGTGGTCTTGCTAGTTCTTGTATGTCGGGGGTCAGGACCCCGGCATGGGTTCGGGCCTACGGCGACGGAGGAAGAAATACAGCCATCCCTTGGAGATGATAAACATGCTTCCATTTATTGATACAGAGCACAGACTTTTATAATGGTTCTATTAATTATGCCTACTTGTCAAACACCGATTTGATAGCATACGTAATGAGCCCATCCCAACATACATAATGAATCCATCCCCTTGAGTCCATCACCTTCTGTGCCCGCCCTGGTATGTGAATTCCCTCGTTATCTCGGAGCTGCCTCCTGAGACTTGTTTATCCAGGCCTTTCTCAGGAGCTGCCTCCTGAGACTTGTTTGTCCAGGCCTTTCTCAGGCAATACCTTCTCACTTACCCTTGCTCAGCTCATGCTAACTGAGGCCTACTCATGCTAACTAGAAGAGATCCTCTCCGTAGAGAGGGTCTCATGCCCTTTCTCTCTTGGCCATTCTCCAACAATTTTCCTAAGTTAAAACCTTTTGTAACAGATGATTTAGAAAACTAACAATGTTGGTCAAACCCAGGAGCTTCATAAAGCAGCGATTACCCCTTCACTTTTAATATTCTGCCTTTACCCCCTTGTATTTTGTTCTTTTAAAGCCTCACATATTAAGAAAACCTGTCAGTTTTAATGTTTTTAACTGCTTCTTCAGAAAGAAAAAGAGAAAAAAAAGGTGTTTTTTTCCCCCTATTGTTAGAATATCAGTACCTGGAGAGCCTTTAATTTTTTTTCCTTTATAAAGCTTTGAATTGTTCTCTTTGATGTTCAAATTCAGGAATAAAACAAAAGTCAAAACAATAAGTGTGTTTTCTATATAGCAAACTAATGGACTTAATGAGGAAAAAAAAGCTGTGTTCTAAAGCTTGTCACATAAAAGGAATTTTAACCTCATTGGGGTTTCTTTTTTTTTGGTTTTCTTTTTTTTGACCTCCCAAGTGCCATTTTTCCAACTTTCCAGAAATACGGGATGTGTGTACCTTGATGTGTGAGAAAATTTCTGATGGGCGCTTTGTGGGATTGACTGGAATCCCATTGAAGGGAATGTGTAGCCTGGCTTAGGCCTTAAATACAGAATTACCATAATTTATGCTTCAAATTTGAAATTCAGAAGCGAATAAAAATTGCTACCGCACATTTGAATTTCAACCACCACTCTGACTATTAGCAGAGGGAAAACTGCATTTGAAGTGGTGAGCATGCAGATGTTGGCCGTGTGTTTGGCTTTTCCTGTAGAATCTGAGCCTTCTCTGTGTGATCAGCTTAGAGTCATTGTGCATTTACAGTAGTGACCCATCATCTCCAGCGTGAACGTGTCCTTCAGTACTTAGATGTACATGGGAATTTGTGCTTGGCTTAACTGAGCAGAGCTTCGACGGTGTTTGGGCACCTGTTGCTGAACCACGTTGCGGTAAATGCCTCTAAATACCAGTCTCAAAGGGCTGCAGTTACTATGGTCTGAAAAGTTAATGGAAAAGTGAGAGGCATTTATGGAAATGTGTATAATCTTGACTATGGAGGGCTGAGAGCTGGCGTGTGAGTCCCAGCATCCTTGCACTGCTGGCACGTGGATCTTGTTGAACCACGCTTACTTGGGCACGAGTCTGAGCTTTTCCAAACAGGTTACAATCCAACAGTGGGAGAAAGGCAGGGGCTGTTAGTTTGAATTATGGAGGAGGCACAGGCTTTGGTGCATTAAACAGCCTGCCCAAGGTTGTGCAGGGAGTGCTCTACTGTGCCCAATATATAAGGTCAAGCGATTTTGTTGAAACCATAGGTTATCCTTATAGCTCAGTGTGAGGGTAATGCGTCTGATCCACTCTTGCTTTACTGCTCCTTTATGGTTATGCACTTCCATTAATATACCTGGAGTTTTAGTCTATCTACTGGTAGTCTTTGGAAAATACTGACATTCCTAATTGTTTAATAAATCTTTAATGGAGCTTTTAGTGTGTCTGAGGGTATATATATTGATTTGTGTATGTGTATTTAAGTATTAGGAAAAAAGTAAGGTGGCTGAGAGACTCCTGTGAGATCTAGAAGAGAGGAATGTATGATTGCAGATTATAAGAAGATGTGAAGGTTTTCCACTCCTTAAAATGGAGAAGCTGACGTATTAAATTGCACATACTCTAATGATGCAGACTGACTCAGAAATTTTTAAGGAAATAACAGCTGTGTGTATCAAAGCTTAAAAATAGAAACTTCATCAGTCTGTAGCAGTTTAGAATGAATGAAGAAATCATGAAATTATTAATTATGGTGGTTAGAGAAAGGCAATGTAAAGTTCAGACGTTCTGAAGGCAGAATGCTGTCTTCAATTGTGCAGCACATCTGCTGAGTATCAGCCCTTGTCCTGCTGAGCCTCTCTGAAAAGCGGGGGCTGTTGCCCAGATATTGGTACCTACTGCTATTTCAGATACCCCGAGATGGCTCTGCCTGCCCACCTGGCTGACAGATACGACACAGGGCACATGGAGACTTCTGCCCTTCTGGGAGAGCAGCTGGCGGCCCCGAGGCACCTCAGATGGCAGGAGATGGTCTGTCTGAGCAGTAACTGCACGAGGACACAAGGACAGACTCACTGTCACTTGCATCTGTAATACACAGTCACCTGAAGCACATCGGTAGTTCATAGCAGCCTTTGCAGTGGGTAATTGCAAAAAGCAATGAACAGTTTATCTAATTTTAAACTTAGGAAGAATTTTGAGGTGTGTAGAACATTTATTCAGATTAAAATCTGACCAGGATGTAAAATGAAAAGCTATCCTAATGTTAAAAACTGTTGTTAAAAACTGTTGTGGTGAATGGTTGTTTTCTTAATGACCTCAGTGCATGAATTCATTCTAACATTTGCCTTTTTATATATTCATAGTTAAATACAACTTGAATGTTGTCCTAATTACATTATAATTCTGATTCAGAAATTCTATCATTATTCTTTGTAGAATTATTTTGAAATGATGGAAAGTTCAGTAAAGAAGCTCGAGTGCGTGATTGTGCTTTTGAAGTATTTATCACATTCAAAGCAGAAATACGGTTAAAACTTAGTTTGAGTTGTAAATGGGTCTTGGTAACGTCAGAAGGAAGTGAAAATCGTTTTTGCAGCATGACGTGGTTTATGGGCACATCATTGGATATTGCAGGAGCACGGCACGGCCCCACATGAGCTGAGAGCCTCACCGCTTAATGAGAAACATCCATTGCACCAACTGGCAATGCTGGCTGAGCAGATAAGACAGATAAATTGTGGAAGAGGAGAAGGAGAGGTACAGAGACAACTTGTTCAAATGTCAGAGTGGATTAGTGATAGAATTAAGAAGAGCAATTGGATGTCCTGCCTCGGTCACACCCAGCCTCGCATTGCACTTTTTTATCACTGCTATGTGCTATGGAAACAAAAGCTCTCTCAAGCAGCTCATGTTTTTTAGAGTGCTTCACAGCGACAAGTAGTACAGTGTTAATATAAGTTTGCAGAAGCCGTGTTTAATGCAAAAACTCATACTGGTGGCTGCGGCCTGAGCTGGGGTGAGAACAAACAATGGCTGGTGAGGCGTGTATGAGTCCCAGAGGGGGAGAAGCTGCTGGGAGAAGATTCTGAAGGAGAAAAGGAAACTTGTCTGAACGTCAGCAGCAGTTTTGCTGGAGGTAAGTGAGGGGAAATTCTTCATTTATGAATGGTTCGTTGACCCATGATAATAAAGCAGTGCTGCAGAAGAAGGATAATTATCTACTTAAGTATCAGATGCCCTAAGGATAAGAGCTTCCCTTCTCTCCTTTTGAAAATTGAACTCGGATTAAACGAATGTCTTTTTTCCTGTTTTACTGTTGACATGGATTTCCTTTTTATGAGTAAAATTAACTAGTTTTTCTATTCCTTTATTGCTGGTATGGAAATCAGGTCTGCCAAGCAAGTTTCCAGATCTTCCCTTGGGCCCTAAGTTCAGCCAACAGCGTCTCTTTTGGAGGCGCTTTGTACAGTGTGCTGAGAAGTCACAAATACATTTCAGGAGCTTTATTGTCCCCAGTAGGTTGCCAAGAGGCACAATTTGCACCATTCACACATGTTCTGTCACCGGATACCAGGGACAAGAGATCAGCACTTCCCTATACACTTCCCTCCTCAGGAGCTTTGAGAGGGCAATGAGGGTGCTCATCAGCTTCCTTCTCTCCAAACTAGAGAAATCCAGATTCCTCAGCCACTCCTCAGAGGACATGCCTGCCGGTCGTTCACCAGCTTTGTTGCTCTCTGGACACATTGGAATACTTCAACATCCTTGTCAAACCGTGGGGCCCAGAACTGCACACAGCACTCAAGGTGAGGCCACACCAACTCTGAATACAGCAGGAGAATCACCTCCTGTGAGCGGCTGGTTCTGCTCTGTGTGATGTACCCAGGATGGGATTTGCACTCTTGGCTGCCAGGGCACACGCTGCTGATTCTTGTTGAGCCTCCTGTCACCAGCGCCCCAAGGCTCCTTTCTGCAGGGCTGCTCTCCAGCCAATCCTCTCCCCATTTATACCTGTGCTTGGCATTACTTTATCCCAGGTGCAGAATCCGGCCTGTGGACTTGTTAGATTTTATGCCATTGATCATTGCCTAATGCTTTGTGTCTTATGTTCTCAGGACTCACCTCAAGTGTTTTGATCTATAGAAAGTTCCTAGAGAAAGTGATTTGCTTGCTTGTGAGAGGCACTTGTCTCAGCAAGTGCAAATCTCCTCCTCACAGAGGGTGGTGACTCGTGGCTGGGGCGTCTCCTAAACAGACCAGCTGAGGGGTTGTTGAAGCTCTAAACCAGCCTGCTCAGAGGGAAGTGGGTTAATGTCCTCCTTTTGCCTGGGGAGGGGAAAATAGGTATATTAAAAGTCAGATCTAGTGCAAGCACAGGGCAGTTGTCATTGGAAAAAAAGGAAACTTTGCAGTCAGACACAGCAGAGGTTGTAACCCCAAGTTTTGGTCTATTTCTGAAAATTTTTTCCAGCACCTGATCAGCACATCAAGGTGAGTACATATCTGTCATTAGTGAATGCACTAAAGGAGGAGCTTAAAAAATCATCACCCTGAAGTTAAAAATAAGAGAGATAAGAAATGCAGTTGGTTTTCATTTTCCCACTCACTTAAAAAAATTAAAGTGTTACACTTGCAAGTTCTCTTGGTGAGCATGGAAGCAACACATTTGTAAGGAAAACAGAAATCCTTAGTTTTGTAATGATACAAACTGGAGGGAAATCACAAGTTATGTCCCGATGCATGATAGTATTGCAAGAACTGACCACACCATCTCAATTTTGGTTAGGAATTAGTCAACTCTGGACATCACTAAGTGAGAATGTAAATTGGGAATCAGTTTGGCAGGAATTTGGTAAGAGGATTTGTAAGGTTCACACTGTTCTCCTGCTTCTGTTCCCACTGCTGGGGGCAAAAATGTCCTTGTTGTCAATAACACTCAATAAATGGCATGTGATAGAAAAATAACAAACAGGATGAGCAGCAGCCCATGTTCTGGTTTTGGAGATTCATCTGCCTGGGGACTTTTAGGACAGTGGAACTGGCTACAGAGTAGACTGGGTAGGTTATTACTTTGTTTCTAGCGAGAATTAAGCTAAGTCTAATTAGAGTCACTTAAATCCAGAACGTGGGGGCACAGGTTCACAGTGAGACCAAAGGATGTGGAGACCCTTTGCAGCAGAGGATCTGCCCATGGGCATGTCTTTACTTTGCTGCAGTTAATGAAGCTCTTCCAACACGGCACCACCTTGCATTACCCCGAGTGCTTGAATGAGGGATAATTCCCATGTCTGAGCTGTCAGGCAGCCATTTGCCAGCCCACAGAACCTCGTGCCTGAGCCCAGAGGCTATGCCTATGCTTTCACACCTATGCTTTCCATAGCAGGTGCCCTGGGGTTTAGCTGAGACCTGCTCCCCCACCTGTTTTCCTACCTGGACATCTAGGAGGTGAGAGAGGCCACATGCCAAACACATGGAGCCGGCATCAAAATGTTGAGATTCTTTAATGGAATAGACGTAGGCTGGCAGGTTCCTGCACCCATGGCAGCACTTTCGCAGAGCAATTCACTACCATCATGTACTAGAGGATTGTTTTTCATAGTTTCTTTTCGTAACTTTAAAGGAAAAGAGAAGAAGTTCCTTTGTACCTGAATAACCTCCTCAGTAATTTCATGCCGCCGCCATTCCCAGGTGGTTTCAGCCATGCCCAGTGCATGACCACCAAGAGCAGGGACAGCCCCCTGGGCCTCCTGGGCACAAGGACAGCCTCGGGGCCAGCAGCACCCCGAAGTCCTTCCTCCAAAGAGTGCTGGGTGGATGGGCAGTAGGTGGGGTGGGACACGGGGGCCTATGTCACCTCCATGTCACAATGCGACCACCGGGCAATGCTGAGGTCACAATGCCCCGGGGCAGTATAAAAGGGAGCAACGTCACATGTCTGCTGCCAGAGCTGGCCTGAGGCAGCCTGAAGACATTGGAGAGGAAGTCCTTGAGGAGCCGGTGGAATCCCTTGACAGGGGCTGAAGGAGGAAGACCTGGATGAGGCAGCTGGAGTTTGTCCGCTGCAAGGCCATCTCCCAGCAGGGCAACCTTCCAAGTTCATCTGATGGATGAACATCCTTTTCAGCTGGATAGCAGTAACAAAATCAAGGGAATGCCTTCTTGAGGAGCACTGCAGAGCTCACCGTCCTCATGGATTGGGGAGCTAGGGTAAGCAGCTGTAGGAAGTGGAATGCAGAGTGGTTTGAAGGGGGCCCGGTGCTCTCACAGCCAGCAGAAAGTACATGCGTCCTTCGCACAAGGTGATGGAGCGAATGGCTAAGCTGGGCAAGGTTCCAAGTGTTTGTCAGGGATTTCCTCAGCATGTACTGCTAATGAAAGGAGTGGGAAGGAAAAGAGGGAGAGAGAAGAGGAAGAGGGAGAGGGAGAGGTAAGAGGTGAAGAAAGAGGAGGAGAGAAGAGAGGAAGAGAAGAGAAGAGAAGAGAAGAGAGAGAGAGAGAAGAGAAGAGAAGAGAAGAGAGAGAAGAGAAGAGAAGAGAAGAGAAGAGAAGAGAGAAGAGAAGAGAAGAGAAAGAAGAAGAGAAGAGAAGAAGAGAAGAGATCATCATCCTATCATTCTATTATTCTGGGTCTTCTGGGAGGCATGACCAGCCTGTGGGCCGAGGAGCCAGGTCTTGCTCAAATGCTCAGGGAACAGCCGATCGCCAGTGTTGGGGTCAGGTAGGAATTTTCCCCCGGGGCAGACTGGCCCTGGTCCCCGGGCTTTTTTTGCCTTCCTCTGCAGCATTGAGCATGACCACCTGTCAGAGCTCCTCTGGGCCCTTTTGGCTCAGTTCATGCCCACTGCTCTTGCCCTCCAAGGCACCACTCGTGCCCTGGCTTTCTCGGGTTCTTTCTCCCAGGGCAAGTTTGCAGCAAGAGCCAGCTCTCCTCCCTCTCCTTCTTCTATTAAAATTTGTAATTTTAACAAAATAAATATAAATATAAATAAAAAAATAAAATAAAGTTCTGTTTCCCGTTGTATCCTTTGTGAATGTGTCCCTGAAATATTTTTTGGATCTAAAACCTCTCTGGCATTTCAGTTGAACAGTCACATCTTTATTGGACTCCTTGTGAGTGTACAGAATAGAGCAGCACAGCACAGCACAGCATGGTTGTGCTCAGTAGTTGTGCCTGGAGCATGAGGAGCTCTGACCCAGGCCGGAGGACTCCATCCAGGAGAGCCGCTCTCTGCAGGGCAGGGCCCAGGCCCGTCCAGGAGATGGGGCAGAGACAGGCACACACAACTACAACATGGCTCAGGCAGGCACCAGAGGTCCCAGGCTGAGCTGAGACACGTCCCCTGGGCCCCTGCAGGAGATGGTCCCCAGGGAGGCCGGTCCCAGCCACTGAGGCCTTTGAGCACCCCCAAGACTCTGTAGACATGGATGGCTGGCAGCTTTGGAGACTGAGTCTTGGGCCAGATGGACCTTCTCTCTGATCAGGACTTTTGTTCTCGGATTCTTTTGTTTAGGTATGTTTTTTCCAAAGCAAAGATCTCAGGCATTACTAAAAAGGAGAACAAGGAGAAAAAGAAATCCATGTCACACACCACACACTATCCCCTGTGTGTATGAGTTTTGACGCAAATGTCCAAAATGGCAGTAGCTTCCTTACTCTTTCAGTACTCAGAAGAGTATCTCTTAAAGGCTTTCCATAAGTTCTGAACCTCTTCCCACCAATCAAGGTAGGCAAATAACTCTGAGAAAGGTGCAAGTCCCACATGAGGTGTGGAAGGTTTACCCTGCGGCTGAAGTGCATTTTGCATCCCCTGTACGTATGGCCAACTGTGGATCTTGGTTTGGCTAGAAAAGGAAACATGACTGCAATAGCAGCAATGGACTATTTTTGCTCATTTGGCAAGAGTCATCATTTGCCTGGCTGTGCTTTGGGAATGGATCCAAATGTTGTAGGTCTGAACATGATTGACCTTTCCAGCACACCAGTGCCACCTCCGCTTACTTGTTTTTCAAAGCGAGTCTTATTGCCGTGGCGGTCTATTGGCACTGTCCAGCCCAGCCTATGGCTCTGGTTACACTTGGGATTTTCTCCATGCTGCAGTGGTTGAAACCATCCTGTTATCCCCTCAGAAAAGGCTTTGTGACCCTGGTCCTTCTCGCTGTGGGGCCTCATGGACATCAGCTCTGGTGCAGAGAGGGGACAGCTACCAGGGGTCTTCTCTTGGTTGCAGGGCTGGTTTCTGCCATGACTGGAGAGAAGAGCAGGAGGTTTGTCCTGGAGAGCCAAATGGCAGAGAAGGCATCAGGGACAGCCAGCAGCTGTGCCCAGCACGTGGCCACCAAGGGCAGGGACAGCCCCCTGGAACTCCTGGGCACCGGGACTACCTTGGGTCCAGCACCTCAAAGGCTTCCTGCAAAGGGTGCTGGGTGGGGCTGTGGTGGAGGGGCTTTGCAGCTTCCCCCTGCTAGGGAAAGGAGGAGAAAGGAAAGAAGGGAAGTGAGGTATAGTTCAGCTGTAAGGGACCTATAATGACTATCTAGTCCCACTGCATGACCAATTACAGGCTGATCTAAAGTTAAAACATGGTAGTAAGTGCATTGTCCAAATGCCCCTTGAATGCTGAGGCTTGGGGCATCAACCAGCTGTCACAGAATCACAGAATGGTTGGGCTTGAAAGGGACCTCTGGAGATCATCTAGCCCAACCCACCTGCTAAAGCAGGTGCACCCAGAGCAGATCGCACAGGAAGGTGTCCAGGTGGGTTTTGAATGTCTCCAGAGAAGGAGACTCCACAACCTCTCTGGACAGCCTGTTCCAGTGCTCAGGCACCCTCACAGTAAAGAAGTTTTTCCTAATATTCAGATGGGACCTCCTATGCTGTGCCCGTTGCCCCTCATCCTGTCGTTCAGAAGTCTGTTCCAGTATTTGACCACACTCTCAGTAGAGGGTCAAGTCTGAACTTCCTCTGACCCAGGTTTGCACCATTCACACATGTCCTGTCACCGGATACCAGGGACAAGAGATCAGCGCTTCCCTATACACTTCCCTCCTCAGGAACTTTTAGAGGGCAATGAGGTTGCTCATCAGCTTCCTTCTCTCCAAACTAGAGAAATCCAGATTCCTCAGCCACTCCTCAGAGGACATGCCTTCCGGTCGTTCACCAGCTTTGTTGCTCTCTGGACACATTTGAATACTTCAACATCCTTGTCAAACCGTGGGGCCCAGAACTGCACACAGCACTCAAGGTGAGGCCACACCAACTCTGAATACAGCAGGAGAATCACCTCCTTTGAGCGGTTGGTTCTGCTCTGTTTGATGTACCCAGGATGGGATTTGCACTCTTGGCTGCCAGGGCACACGCTGCTGACTCTTGCTGAGCCACCTGTCAACCAGCGCCCCAAGGCTCCTTTCTGCAGGGCTGCTCTCCAGCCAATCCTCTCCCCATTTATACCTGTGCTTGGTATTACTTTATCCTAGGTGCAGAATCCGGCACGTGGACTTGTTAGATTTTATGCCATTGATCATTGCCTAATGTTCCAATCAATCTAGATTGTTCTGCAAGGCTCCTTGTCCCTCAGGATAGTCATCAGCACCTCCAAGGATGGTATTATCAGAAAATTTGCTAATGGTGCATTAAATTCCTGCATCCAGATTAGTGATAAAAATATCGGACAGACCTGGCCCTAGGACTGAGTCCTGTGGAACATCCCTGGTGGCTTCCCTGAAGAATTTTTTCCTCATATCCAATCTAAACCTCTCCATGTGCAATTTGAGGCCATTTCCTCTTGTCCTATCACTTGCTACTTGGGACAAGAGGCCAACAACCTCCATGATAAAACCTCCTTTCAGGCAGCTGTAGAGAGTAATAAGGTCTCTCCTCAGCCTCCTGTTCTCCAGGCTGAACAGCCCCAGCTCCCTCAACCGCTCCTCATAAGACTGGTGCTCCAGACCCTTCACCAGCCTTGTCAGCCTCCTCTGAACTCTCTTCAGCACCTCAATGTCTTCCTTGCCATGAGGGGCCTAAAACTGACCCCAGGATTCAAGGTGCAGCCTCACCAGTGCCCAGTACAAAGGGATGATCACTTCTCTAGTCCTGCTAAAGCTCTGATTGAATCAAGGCTTGAACACCTTGGTGTGACCCAGTTGGTGACAGGTTGGACTGCAGAGTCCTGAGGTCCCTTCAACCTCAGTTCTCTCATGATCCCATTGTGATGTTGGGCTCTGTTTCTAACTGGAGCAGAGCAGGCGATGATGGGGCAGGATCCACCTGTGCTGTAGGTGACCATCTAAACCAACATCTCAGCCCGTGAACCAGCCAACACCTCAGTGTGACTCGCTCTGGGCAACGTGTGAGGAGTCCTGGGCAGGGAAGGTTCAGAGGGCATGGGGCGCTGTGCAAGACACAACATGATCTTGGCTTCATGCCTGCAGGCCCATCAGATATCAGCTGATGTCAATGGATATTAAAATAAGAAGAACTGAAGACAAAGATCCAAAGCAAAGGAAGGTGTCAACTAACTTTCTTTCTTCCTTTCTTCCTTTCTTCCTTTCTTCCTTTCTAATTATGTATGTATTTATGTATTTATGTATGCATTTACACATTTATTTATGTATTCATTTATTTATGTATTTATGTATTCATTTATGTGTGTATTTACGTATTTGTTTACTTATTTATTTATTTGCTTACTTATTTTTTTACTGATTTATTTACTTATTCAATTATTTACTTATTTATTTATCTATCTGTCTATGTATCTATCTATCTATTTATTTATTTTAAAGTCTTTGTAGGGGAGAGTTTTAGGTTGGACATGAGGAAAAGGTTCTTCACCTAGAGGTCTGGGAAGGTTTAGAGGGCATGGGGCGCTATGCAAGTCACAAAATTATCTTGGCTTCATGCCTGCAGGCCATTCAGATGTCAGTTAATGTCAATGAAAATTAAAATAAGAGGAACTGAAGACAAAGATCCAAAGCAGAGGAAGGTGTCAACATACTTTTTTTTGTTTCTTTGGTGTGGTGTCTTTTCTTTGGAAAGGAAAGAGTTCTCCAGAACTGGGCATGGATTTAGGACACAAATGTCTTCAGCTCCACGGACACAAACACCTGGTGCCAGGTAGATGCCCCAGGAACCCCTGCCCAGGTTCCACCTGCACTTGCAAGGTGCTTCTGGTCTCCCCAGGTCCTGTGTGATAGATGCCAATCCCAGGCCAGCACCTCAGGTACACTGGGGCCCCTAAATGGCCCTGGCTGTTTGAAAGACAGCTGAAGAAAGATGTACTAAGGGTAGGAGAAGAAATATTGGTCTTCCCCTGTACTTCTATACCAACACTCTAGTATTTCATCGCCCTCGTCATTCAGGAGTTCCCACCTCTGCTGATTTAAATGTCCCTGTCCAAGGACAACTTTCAGCACTGTCTGGACATTTGCCCTTCCCAGTGCTCTCAGGTTTCTCCTCCACTTGCTCTTTGGTCATTCAGTGGCCTCTCAACTGTCTGGTTTCTGCTTTGATCGCTTC
>CABFKC020000144.1:0-48367 GCA_901699155.2 Streptopelia turtur | reverse complement strand
ACGAGGATGCGGTGCTGTTGGGATTCTGTGAGAGTCTGGCACAGGCCAATAAGCCAGCAAAAACATGTTGGTTAATATTAGGCAGCGATGTGTCTGAGGTTACCTTGAGCATCCTCCTGTTTGTCTGTTGACTCACCTTGTCAAACAGGCTCTGCAGCCTCGGTTCTGCGTTCGCTCTGATGTGGCTGCAGCTCTGCTCGGTCTCAGCCGGCTCCTGGGGTACATGCTGGGGGTGCCTGTCCTTGGGGGCTGGCGAGGGCGGGGAAATGGAGCAGGTGGGTTTTAGGAGTGTGAACATAAGCTCGAAACTAGGACTGCGTGGTGAACCTGAGGTAACTGCAGCTCAGCGAATATGGCAATCGCCCGATGGCACTTGCCAAAGGGACCATTGGGAGTTGTCTTCACTGTGTGGCCAAAGACCAGCCTGGTTCAGTCTTATTGACTTTAAATTGCTCTTCAGCAAAAACTGCTTCCTCTGGGTGTTTTGGACAACAGTTTTCCATACTGCCACGGTCTTTCACATACTGGTGAAGTGGACGTCACAGTGCAGAGTGCATTGCAGCAGAAACCCGGAATGACGTTTCCTTGCCTTTTAGCCCCTTCTCTTTTAAGGAGATCCCTTCTTTTCCCAGGGCCCTACAGAAGTTAGTGGGCAAAATTATGCTGTTCTTGCGGCTGGAGGTTCAAGGGGAAATGTAACTGCAACTCCTCCTGTTTACACACAACTAGCAGTCTACATACCTTTTAGAAAGAAATTGCTCCTTTTTTTCAGTCCATGGATTGTGATACATATTGAGGTCATTTTCCAAGTTGTGAAACCATAGTGCGTATATTGAAACCTAGGTACTTCTGTAGCAGAACTTACTAAAATGCCAGTAAACCCAGTTTAAAAGTGAATTATTATTTAAGTTCACATATTAAAAAAACTTTTTAAATTTACTCTTTATAAACAGAAAGATGGGTAATGTTTCTCCAATAACTTCTGCTAGCTGACATTTGTTTCACATTCTTATTCACCAACTAACAATCTCTTTGTTATGGAAACTTTTAATGTTTAAAAATCTACTCTTTCTAATTTTCTATCCATGATGCTTTCACTTTATGACTTCAGACTTAAAATATTTCTGCAGAGTTTTGAAATGACTGTGTGTGTTCTATGTGCTGACTAGGAAATTGGGGTTGTTCCTCTGAGGAACGGTCTCTGCAGCCAGAGCTACAAACCTGGTGGCTACGAACACCTGCGGGAACTTGCTGCCGGCGGAAAAAACGGGCGGCCTGCAAAAATTCAACTAAAGGTATGATTTTTATAGTATTTGTAATGTGAATGATTTCAAAATGTAATGTTCGTATTTCTTGTCAGTGCCCCAAGGAATCTAAGAATGAGTAGGGATAGCAATTGCTGTAACTGTTTGGCAAAATGGGGCGAAAGATGAAAGTTTGTCACAGCCAGTGTTATTGTGATTTCCTTGAATCGGAGGTGCAGAATATGTTTGCGCGCTGCCTCCCCACAGCCAGGAGCAGCGTGTGTTCCAGCGCCGCTTTGCCGGAGCGCGTGACGGCGCGGAGGGGCCCACCGGTGCCGAGACGCTGCTCCAGAAAACACGGGGGGCGGCTCCTCCTGAGCGCGGAGCTGCGTGCGGCCCGTAACACTGTGACTCTGGGCTGTCACGATTTGAAAACGCAGTCACATTCCCGGAAAAAAGTGACTTCTGAAGAAACGGGCACTGATGCACAGTCAGCTGAAATAGTTCCTTTGGGCCGAGAAACAATAGAAGAGCGGAAAACATATCGATTGTGAAAGAGACTTGCTCCCAGCCAGTAACTGTCATTTCGAATGCTCTTTCAGAGAACTTGCAAATGCTAGATCCGAAAGGATTCCACGGTTTGTTGATTGCTTAATCCTGGGCTACCACGGCCATTTGTGTCTCAGTCCGTGGCCGTTGCCCTGAACAGCTGCAATTCGTGGGTGGCCTTTGGAATGGAAGAGCGCGCCTGAGTGCGGCACTGCGCACGGCCTGCGGTGCCGGAGCGCGCTGGCCGTGGCCGGCAAAGGGGCCTGATCACCGCAGCGCTTTGGCGTATACAAATATAACCGAGCTCTTCCATTCAGACAGGAGAGAGAAAAATACATACCTCTTTATAGTATTGCTTCCTTTAATGCAGCATGAGTATAATCCATCCAAAGTTCTGACAACTATTTTCTTCATGAATCGGCAGTAAAAATCCTACTGAATTCATTCAAGCATTAAACTAATTTTTTGTCATCGTCTTTTGGTATTTCACACCTTTTCAAGTGTTTTCCACACCGAGTAGGCAGTACAATATATCTGCGGAAAGCTCCGCAGAGAATAGAACAGTGTTCCCACCTACTGCTTTTTGCTGCTGATTCGGGCTGTGCCGTGTTCGAGGTGCTGAGCTCCTCCTCCGTTCGGGTACACCAAGGCAGCAAATGGTCGATCAGTTGACCGTTTCAGAAAGAAAAATACAGCACATACAGAAAGAAGCTAATATTGCAGCAGTTCTGCATAAATGTCATTGCTGTTGTGGTAAAATAATTTCAAGAGCATATTACAACTTTGTCTACAGATCTACTACACACTGGCCCTGGCTGGGCAGGGCTGGGGCTGGTGTTGGGGTGAGGACTGTGGCAAAAGCAGAAGGAGCAGGAGAGGAGCCAGTTTCCGAGCTGAAATGCTTTGTGCCGAGTACCCACGGAGAGGCCAGAGGGAGCTGTGGTGGCGGCAGGATGAGAAGCGATGTGTCCCGGGGCTCCCGGCTCCACAGACGACTCCTGAGCCTTGCCCTCCGCCGTGGGGTTGCCCCGAGGCCCCTGGCTGCCGCTCCAGCCCCTTCCCCCGGCAGCCTGGCCGCTGCTTTTAGCGGGAACTCCATCTGTCTCCAAACAGAGTACTTCTTGCGTTATCTGAGGGTGGAAGCATTGCTTCTGTGAAGCCCTCAGGACACTGTCAGACCCTCTTTAATTGGGTACATTTGGAAAAACACTCTTTCTTGAGTAGTCAATGTTTGAATTCTTTGTCCTCGAAAGGACACGCTCTCACCCTTTGATCCCCGCCTGCAGGTGAACCTTCCGTGCTCCCGCTCGCCTGCCCCGCCGCACCGCCCGGAAACGGGCGGGAAGGGAAAGAAGAAAACGTACTTGCATTTTTTGCCTTCTCCTCTTGTTTAATTGTAATTTGAAATGGTTTATTTTGTTTCATGAAAGTTGGTTACATTTGAAACCCGCTGTTCTTTAGAAAAAACAGTTTTTGAAAAAGTCTTATAAGCTCACCATTCTGGAGTTAAAAGTTTCCATAGGAAGGTATTTTGATAAAGCCCATTGAACAGACTCAAAACACAAGCTTTAATTTTTCCTGCAGATTAACAAAAACAGAGCAAGTTTTCAAAAATTAACAAAGAGCAGACGCTGCTGAAACAGCATCGGCAGGTGTGGTGGCGAGAGCATGAAAGACTGAGGGAGAACAGGTAAGAGCCGAGCAACTGTAATTAACAGTTATTGAAGAAATACTGCAGTAGGCAGGGATCTGGTGCGACATACTTGATTTAATGTCCATACTTGGACATTAAGAGGAAACAATTAAAATAGCTGCACTGCAGACGATGTGTTGTGTGAGTGTGGGAGATGTGCTCTGCAGGGGACGGGTCTGCTGTGAGAGGTCTGCTGTGAGAGGTCTGCAGTGCCGGGTCTGCTGTGAGAGGTCTGCAGTGAGGGCTCTGCAGTGCCGGGTCTGCGGTGCAGGCTCTGCAGTGAGGGTTCTGCAGTGCGGGCTCTGCAGTGCGGGCTCTGCGGTGCCGGCTCTGCAGTGCGGGCTCTGCGGTGCCGGCTCTGCGGTGAGGGCTCTGCGGTGCCGGCTCTGCGGTGAGGGCTCTGCGGTGCCGGGTCTGCGGTGAGGGCTCTGCAGTGAGGGCTCTGCGGTGAGGGCTCTGCGGTGCCGGCTCTGCGGTGAGGGCTCTGCGGTGCGGGCTCTGCGGTGCCGGCTCTGCAGTGAGGGCTCTGCGGTGAGGGCTCTGCGGTGCCGGCTCTGCGGTGCCGGGTCTGCGGTGAGGGCTCTGCGGTGCCGGGTCTGCGGTGAGGGCTCTGCGGTGCGGGCTCTGCAGTGAGGGCTCTGCGGTGCGGGCTCTGCGGTGCCGGCTCTGCAGTGAGGGCTCTGCGGTGCCGGCTCTGCAGTGAGGGCTCTGCAGTGAGGGCTCTGCAGTGAGGGCTCTGCAGTGAGGGCTCTGCGGTGCGGCTCTGCAATGAGGGCTCTGCGGTGCCGGCTCTGCAGTGAGGGCTCTGCAGTGCCGGGTCTGCTGTGAGGGCTCTGCAGTGCCGGCTCTGCGGTGCCGGGTCTGCAGTGAGGGCTCTGCAGTGAGGGCTCTGCGGTGCGGGCTCTGCAGTGAGGGCTCTGCGGTGCGGGCTCTGCGGTGCCGGGTCTGCAGTGCGGGCTCTGCGGTGCGGGCTCTGCGGTGCGGGCTCTGCGGTGCGGGCTCTGCGGTGCGGGCTCTGCGGTGCGGGCTCTGCGGTGCCGGCTCTGCAGTGAGGGCTCTGCAGTGAGGGCTCTGCAGTGAGGGCTCTGCAGTGCCGGGTCTGCAGTGAGGGGTCTGCAGTGAGGGCTCTGCGGTGCCGGGTCTGCAGTGAGGGCTCTGCGGTGCCGGCTCTGCAGTGAGGGCTCTGCGGTGCCGGCTCTGCAGTGAGGGCTCTGCGGTGCCGGCTCTGCGGTGCCGGGTCTGCGGTGCGGGCTCTGCGGTGCGGGCTCTGCGGTGCGGGCTCTGCGGTGCGGGCTCTGCAGTGAGGGCTCTGCGGTGCCGGCTCTGCAGTGCCGGGTCTGCAGTGAGGGCTCTGCAGTGAGGGCTCTGCGGTGCCGGCTCTGCAGTGAGGGCTCTGCGGTGCCGGCTCTGCAGTGAGGGCTCTGCGGTGCCGGCTCTGCAGTGAGGGCTCTGCGGTGCCGGCTCTGCGGTGCCGGGTCTGCAGTGAGGGCTCTGCGGTGCCGGCTCTGCGGTGCGGGCTCTGCAGTGAGGGCTCTGCGGTGCCGGGTCTGCGGTGCGGGCTCTGCGGTGCGGGCTCTGCGGTGCGGGCTCTGCGGTGAGGGCTCTGCGGTGAGGGCTCTGCAGTGCGGGCTCTGCAGTGAGGGCTCTGCAGGGACGCGCCAGGAGAGCAGGGCGGGGGTGTGCGCGCCCCCTCGGGGACCCTGGCGCCGTCCAGCTGGCCCGTCCCGGCGGGAGAGCGGCTGCGTGCAGGAACAGCGAAGCTCTCAGACACTGCTCCGTTCACGTCTGTCCCAGACGTGCGTGCTGAGCTCACACCTGTAACAGGGAGCGCTAACATTGTTCTGGTCTTTACCTGTGTGTTATGGTGTGCATGCAGCGGATTCACGGGAGCCTGGTTTTACTCAGAGGAGTGTGGCTTCTGTACCACCTTCTTGTCCGAGTCCTGCACTTCATACTTTTCCAGGCAGAGAATTCCGCTTTTTAGTTAATTATTAGAGTATTTGAGGCTTATCATTCTTGAAAACGTAATGAATAAGAAATTAAAGCTTCTGTAAAACTCACATTCATACCTTCCAGGCAAAAAGTGGAAGCAGACATAAAGACTTTTCTGGATGAAGAAAGCCGTAAGCACGGCTTTTTTTCAGATATGAGTGACTTGGGTAAGAATTTTTTATTTGTTTCTTGATTATTTGAGTTTTTAGATCCCTGTCATGACATGGTTAGATTTAGAATTTACATTGCTGCGTAGTATTTTGTGTATTTGAGAAAGCTTTATGTTTCATTTGGATATAGAACGTAAATTATCAAAGGAGCGGGATACACACCAAGCAAATACTGTAGCTCCTATCTGGCAACTAAGAGAAGATTTGAAGTCCAGGCTGTCTGAGATGCAGTGTTACCTCCCAGAAGAGTCCCCTCTGACATCTAAAATCAACCCACTTGACATGTTACAGCAGGTTGGTATTTTATCTTAATTTTTACAGTTTATTATCACTGTATTTTTAGCATTTTCATTTATTTTTCTGTAATATGTTGAGAACATAACTCACATTGGGAGTATCCAGTAAGCTCTGTACTTGCTCCACTGAGGTCTGTCAAAGCACAGCAGTGTAGAACTGCAGATCTGGCTCTTTGTTTATAAGAAAGAGCTTTCGTACTACGAGGAAGAAGTTACACTAACGTATTTCATGGAATAGATGGAATCTGTGAAGAAGCAACAGAAGGAAATTTTGGAATTCCTTGCCCTTGAAAGTCTGGCTTTGGAAAGAGAGCTTGAAGAATATAAACCAGAAGTAAGTTTTTCCTTACAAGTTTAATTAGCACTTTCTTGAGAGAGAAATGCTGAGTAGTCTGCTGAGCAGCGTGTTTTCCTGACAGGCACTAGCATGTTCTTTTGAAGAGAAAAATGGACTTGTCCTTGAAGTTCCGTCGGCACTGCTGTCTTTGGAATGGCCCTGCCCGGACCTGAAGACCTTAATTATCGATGAATACCGAAAGCTTGCCGGTGCATACTGGTCCAGGCTTCAAGAGATCGATGAACAGTTACAAGTTTCATATAGGTAATGACATCTGGATTTCTCTTGTTGGGTATAAAATACATAACTCTAATGCGTTTTGTGACGTATGGAAGCTGCGGCTGCCCGTGCCGCTGGAGTCGGTCTGGCTTTCGCAGCACAGAGCAGCTGCTGCGGTGAGCGCTCAGTCCCGCTTTGCGCAGCCGCTACCAGAGAGAGCTGAGGCGCTCCCCGTCAGCTCCGCGGAAACAACGCGCAAAACGTTGTGTGGATTGAAGAGCAAACAGTCTGGTGTGCACCAGGGGTCCTCTCCACAGGCTTTGTGTGACTAGCAGTGGTTCTTGTGTGCGGTGGTGGCAGAGGCACAGCCCACGGGGCAGGACAGGTCACCCCATTGGCACCAGCGTCTGCCGGTAGCGTTAGCTGGGAGTGGATGAAAACAGAAACGAACCACCAGCAATTATCTCAGGCGTTTTATTTAGATCCAGATCTTGGTATTTTTGTTTAATTTGCCTTCTGGTCTCCAAATCTTTCATGTGTTGCTCATTTAGGTTTCTATGTTTTAAGCCACAACAATGTTAAAAATGTGTTTTCAATTACAAAAACCCAAGACTTTGTTGTTGTAGAATTGCTTGGTTTCAAGACCTGGGCTTTCTAAAAGACAAAACACTGATACCTCTTACTTTTATATTGGCTAATTTGCACAAAAATATTTTTATGTATGTAAAGATACAACTTTGTGATTTAAGTATTCTATAATTAATGGAACCAGCCTTGATCCAACTAACACAGAGAAAACTGTCCAAACTGAGTGATGGATTTCTGGCCTTGGTATGTACCCACCGTACTCTACTGATTATATAGCCTCGGCAATTACTGTCATTGCTCTATACACAAAGATACCAAACAGTCTCCTGCAATACATTTTTTTAGTAATTTTCCTACTTGGAGAAGGTGCTCAGAAGAACAATGTGATTAGATGATAACATGGTAATTTAGTCACTTTGTCTTAGCATTACTTCTGCCGTGCGTCTCTCATCGTGTGCCTGGCTGCACGGCGAGGAAAGCTGAAGCTAACACGGTCTTCTGGCACAGCACGTCTCATTGCCGAGCTGTTGGGACGGTCGGGAGCAGAGAACTGGGAACGTGCACAGAATTTCCAAAGAAAAACCAGAATAAGACAGTATTCTGGTCTGCTACATTCTTTGTGCGCTTGGTAGTCCTGCTAGAATGCATGTTACAGTGTTTATTGCTTTTGGAAACTGGATAAGGATTTGGGTTTTTTTCCAAGGATAATATAGGATTATAATGTTTTATAATCTAAATTTGTTTCTTTTACTGCTGTTAAAACACAAATCTTTGTTTGGGAAATAACCAAGTCCTGAGTTATCCCAGAAATGGCGGACTTGGAACTGGCACGTTAGTTGTAGCTGATGATTCTCTAAGCACTGTTACGTTTTTGCCACAACGCCAAAAGGGTGTCTGAATCACGGGAATAAGCGAAGGATGAACGGAGCCTCCCGCGTGCAGCGCCGCGCGCTCTGCAGCCGGTGGGGCGGGCGGGACGGTGGGACTGGGTCCCGCTGCTGCTCCGGCCGCGCCTGGCCCGGCAGCACCGGGCGGCGGTGGGGCCGGGCTCTCCCCGTGCAGCACAGCGCTGCGGCCGGACCGGCTCCCGCCCGCCCTGCGCTCCTCAGGACCGCGGAGCGGGGGTTAGTGCTGCCGGACCGGCTCCCGCCCGCCCTGCGCTCCTCAGGACCGCGGAGCGGGGGTTAGTGCTGCCGGACCGGCTCCCGCCCGCCCTGCGCTCCTCGGAGCCCGCGGAGCGGGGGTTAGTGCTGCCGGACCGGCTCCCGCCCGCCCTGCGCTCCTCAGGACCGCGGAGCGGGGGTCAGTGCTGCCGGACCGGCTCCCGCCCGCCCTGCGCTCCTCGGAGCCCGCGGAGCGGGGGTTAGTGCTGCCGGACCGGCTCCCGCCCGCCCTGCGCTCCTCAGGACCGCGGAGCGGGGGTTAGTGCTGCCGGACCGGCTCCCGCCCGCCCTGCGCTCCTCGGAGCCCGCGGAGCGGGGGTTAGTGCTGGCTGCGTCTGCTCCAAGGAAGCAGCTGCCCCAGGGCTGGCGAATGCGAGACAGTTGCTGTGTTTCAGTTCTGGCACGGAATAAAGATCGCACTGTTTTCTAGTAGGATGATTCACACAAGAGAAGCAAGCACTATGTTTAAAATTTGGGTCATGCATCCAGCCTTGTAAAAGGTTGTCAATATCTTGACACTGAAGAGCTGATATTAGCTCAAATATTAAATGGAAAATGTGTTGGTGCTTCTCAAACTCATTGTAGATGAGATCTTCCTTTCTGGAATTTTACACAAGTGTAAGTGAGGTGACAACTTGAATTCAATCAGGCAGGATGTTTTGAAATTCTCCATGTGTTTAATGGCAACGAATACACAGGGCTGGATCATGCCCTTTTCTTTTCTTTTTTTGGCTGTTTGTCTGTGAACAGCTGACAAAACCTCAGCACAGCTGACAAACGTTGGCACTGCTGACAAACCAAGCATTGGTGGGCGGCTTGTCCCTACTTACAATAGAGGGCTTGTGGCTCTGGCTCTTGCTCCCACAAACCTTCATGTCTCTGTCTTGTTCCTGAGCAGTGCACGGATGCGTTGTTCGATGGCTGCTGGTGCGCAGACGCATTGTGAGATGGCTGCTAGTGCGCAGATGCATTGTTCGACGGCTGTTGGCACACAGATGCATTGTGAGATGGCTGCTAGTGCGCAGATGCATTGTTCAACGGCTGTTAGTGCACAGATGCATTGTGAGATGGCTGTTAGTGCACAGATGCATTGTTCGACGGCTGTTAGTGCACAGATGTGTTGTGAGATGGCTGTTAGTGCACAGATGTGTTGTGAGATGGCTGTTAGTGCACAGATGCGTTGTTCGACGGCTGTTAGTGCACAGATGCGTTGTGAGATGGCTGTTAGTGCACAGATGCATTGTTCGACGGCTGTTAGTGCACAGATGTGTTGTGAGATGGCTGTTAGTGCACAGATGTGTTGTGAGATGGCTGTTAGTGCACAGATGCATTGTTCGACGGCTGTTAGTGCACAGATGTGTTGTGAGATGGCTGTTAGTGCACAGATGCATTGTTCGACGGCTGTTAGTGCACAGATGTGTTGTGAGATGGCTGTTAGAGGGGTGCCTGGGCCAGAGGGAACCTGCAGGGAGACGTGGCATGCAGGAGCAGCAAGGGCTGCAGGAGCAGCAAGGGATGCGGCAGCTGGTCCAGCCGCCCCGTGTGCTGGAGGCAGAGGGGATTGCTGGTTCTCTATCTGAGTGAAGAATAGCAGGAGCTTATGGTGGTTCTAAAAAAAAAAAATAAGTAAAATATTGGGGCTGGAAAGACAAGAATGCCAGGTGTTATCTGAAGAAAAAAGTAGTTTTTGTACTCAGTTTGGCATCGGTAGGAGTAGTTCTGGTGAAGGAGATTTAACTCATAGCAAAGAATAATTAATTTGTTCATTAAAGTTATTCTTCAGAAAACCTATACCTCATTATATTAAATTATGACACAGATTCTAAAATTAATAAGTGAACTGATTTCATGGCACAGCTCCTTCTAGAGAAAAGGAAGGAGGTGAAGACATTAACTCCAGAGGATGAGTTGCACGATGTTTTCCTGAGAAGCGGCAGATGTTGCAGAAGTAGCACATCTGTCCAACAGCACCTCGGTGTCAGAGCTCGGGGCTCTGGAGAGCCGTGTCTGCCCCGCAGGACCTGCAGCTTGGAGGCTGCGGGATGTTCCCACAGCCGTCCCGCAGCCCCTCTCTCCTCCTTCAGACGCAGTGTATGAAAAACCCTCAGCTCAGGCAGCTATAGTCATTGTCTGTCATGGGAAACCTAAGCCGTCACCTATAAGAAATACCTCCATTGCTCTTCTGCTTTTGCTAACGTAATTTCACTTGTTATGTTGTCTCCAACATCTGCTCAGTAGCTGTCAGTCGCTGCAAAGGACCTTTTTACAGGAGCCAGGTCTTTTCTCTCCCCGGTTTTGAATCACCCCAGTTATACTGGGGCTGATAATTTTGCGTTTCTGTAGGAACATGGACTGGACGGAGGAAGATCAGTGGGTTTTTCAGACCGTTATCCACCAGTACCCAAGCGACCTTCAGAGGAGGAGGATGCTGTACCTGGACGCGCTGCAGAGGTACCTTCCTCACAAATCCAGGCATGAGCTGGTCAGTCTTGTTTTAAACAGCACAGCAATTACAGAAATTCTTACATAAATCATGCAGTTAAGATTTGTGTTAAAAATGTTTATCAAAGGCTTTTACTTAAAGATTTCTTAATGATTCATTTTATCATGCACAGTGAGGAAGGGATGTCCCTGTCTTCAAAATGCGTAACTTGAAAACCCATCTCTTCCTCAGAGAAGCCCTGGGCAGCTGATAGTTCACATAACTCTCTCAGCCAAATCCACAGGATCAGTTTGTTAGCGTTGCTTTGCTGTACAGTTTATAGCTGTGTCATGCTGCTCTTTGTGTTTTATTCTTTATGAGGATGTATAGCATTGTCACGCTGTCTAGGAATAGCTATTTTAATTGGACTGTGGCACATATATAGCAGGAAGAGAGGAAAGTTATCTCCTGCTCTCAGGGAGAGGCTATTTTTATATGCATAATGCCTTTCAAATTGATTGCCGATTCCTTCTACGCTCCACAGTGACTAAGCACATAGCGGCTAATAGAGAAACCCATTGCAAGGCCAGGACACTTCAGGATGTCATAAGTAAAGTAGGAATCTTTTCTTATCTCTGCGTGTATTTTTAGACCACCTACTTGCTGGTGTTTGAGGGCGGCCTAGTGCAAGAGAGCAGCAGCAAAGTGGTTCTGATAATCAGCAAAGTTGCACCAAAAATAAAGTTCTTGTGGATTTCAGAATTTTTGACTAGGAGAACTGGGCTAAATAATTACCTGCTTCGTACAGTGTAGGTATATTTTAAGCATAGCCATTATTAATGGGTTTCCATAATTCTTTGAAGGTTCATTTAAAATTTAAAAAGTCTAAATTTAAAAATCATAGTTCTGCATTAAATTGATACATCTTAACATGTATATGAGCTTGACAAATACAGCATTGTTACACCAGCACTAAGAACCTGTCGTTAAGACGTTTGTGTTACACCGGAGCACTGAACCTGGAGGCTCTGCAGCCCTGGGGGCAGCTCGGCAGCCGAGCGCCGGCTCCCGCGGCGGCGCACCAGGGAGCTCCGTCCTCGCACCCGCTCACCAGAGTCTGCGGCAGCACTGGCAATGGGAACTTCTGCTGCGGTCGCCTTTGTGCCATTGACCCAAAAGAAGGTCCGGAGGTGGCGGTATCACTTCATCTTAGTCCAGCTGTGAGCTGATGGGAACATCTGTGAGCTGAGAGCAACATCTGCGAGCTGGGCACAGCCGGGTCAGCATACCCTGTCCCTGCCAACAGCCTGGAAACGGGTGTCAGAAATGGTCCCCTTGCCACGTGTGAGCAGACAGCCGGCTCTAGAACCTCCTTCAGCCCTGTCGCTTGTGATTGCTGGGATATAAGACAGGTCCAAGCCTCTAATGCCTCAGTCTATGCAGCCTCACCTGATACGTCTTCTGACAAGATCTTGAAGGGTGAATGTCCTCAGGAGCCTCACTGAATAAGGCCAACTAAGGTGTATTGAAGATTAAACACCATTTTTGTTGGGTGGTGACATTGGTGGTAGCAGTGCTAGAAATCTATGCTAGAAATCTAGCTGGCAAGCTAGAAATCTATTTCCAAACTTCCTGTTAGGAAAGAAAACATGGAGCTACTTCTCATCTGCACTGCATTTGTGCAATTGCTTTAATTGGCGTTCTGTTTCTCTATAGATCGTAATTTCCTACAAAGAGCCTCATCTTGCTAAAAGTGCTCAATATCTCTGAAGATATATTGAAAGGACTTAATTGCATTTATGTACTTTAGGGCAGGAAGGAACCATTGCATTCAATGTATTCCTATTGCAAAAGCACAGTTCAGGAAGGAAGAGCGGGATGTCGCTGTGGCAGCGCCACGCGGCACAGGCAGCGGAACAGCCGGAGGGGTGTCACCCACACCGGGGCTGCAGCCACCTGGCACCTGAGAGAGCTGCTGGGCACTAAGCCGTGGGTTCCATAGGAGTACTTGAGACATAATAATTAAATCAGTCATTGTCAAGGTTTACGAAGGTATCTGGAGTTATTTCGTTGATGATAGTTTCCAACGTTTCTGATATGTTTACTTTCCCAGGTTGCCCAGGAGGAAGCCTGGGCCGGCCAGCAGCTGTGCAGGAGCCGGCGCAGGGCCCTGCTGCTGGCCTGGGCGCGGGCCCGCAGAGCCTTCCTGCGCAGGGCCGTGGCGGGCGCCGCGCGGGCCGCTGCCGCCCGGCGGGAGGCGGCAGCGCTGGCCGGGACCCGGCGGCGCCAGCAGCGCGTCTGTGCTGATCTGAGAGCCAAGGTACGGCCAGACACACGCCCACCGCCTCCTCCTCTGCTGGGTTCACCGCTACATCCAAAGTCAAGTTACGGTGCTTAAGTGAAGAGAAATGAACTGAAGCTAGTTGTCATAATCCTGTTTTTACTGGCCTGGTGGTTGTTCTGGGTGGTTAGGAAAAATGCAAACCGTAACCCGTTGGCAGAGATCAGGGTGTTTGTGCAGCCTGACTTGCACATGGTTTTGAAGACGCTCTGTTTCATTACGGACAAGGATCCTCGTTAGTGTTTCAACCAGCTCTTGACCTTTGTCTTGATTATCCAGCATACTTTAGACCCTACTGTGAGTTTCATACTGTGGGTATAATCTGTATAAGCCCCGATCACATTTATTTTAGTGGATTTTGAGCACCATCAAAGAGTTTGAACTGTATTTCAGTGTTGGAAGAACCAGACTTGTTCTGCGGTTCACAGCCTGGGAGACTGTGAGCAAGCTGCAGGAGTGGAGGTCTGGCAGCGTCTTCCTTGGGCTCCTGCTTAAGCTTGGCAAGTCACAAAGTATTTGTGCGTTTGTTTCTTCCTCAGCAGTGGGATTGGTATCTACACTGTCTGGGGCTTCCTTCATAGCTGCTTTTACAGCGGCGTTCTCAGCAGCGGAAGCAAAGCATTCTATTCATCATCAGAGCCACAGCAGTTTGAGATTAATGCTAGTCTGTTTTCAGACAAATAATAAATATGTCTTTCCTTCTATTTAAGAATGCTTTTAAGACCTGAAAAAATGGATCCTATAACTTGTTTGCCCTTATCATGGAGGTTTCACAATATTCTGAAAGGTGATTACTGTGTGAAGGGTGAAATTGTTGTTTTTTGTTAGAGAATAGCCTAAAATGGGAGGAGCCCGGACACGAGGGGAAGGTGTTGGGATGTTGATGCCTCAGGTGTTTGTAAGGGGGATCACTTTTCTGGGCATGAGAGGCGTGTTAAGATTCGTTTAACCTGCTCGGTGTGGCTTCCACTAGCACAGGGATCACCGAGCACACTCTGCGCTGTTCTCACTTCACCAGCGTTATCTCTGTCGAACCCTCACTTTGCACAGAAATACTAAACCCTTGATTCTGGTTTTCTACAGTAGAAAGACACAGGAAAACCTGTAGTGTGGTTAAGATTTTTGATGTGGATGGTAGTTCTTTGCTGTAGCAGTAATACAAACCCCTGCTGTCTGTTGCAGGAAGGTCTGGATCTCAACCCTTGGCTGGGCGGGAGCCCCCGTGTCCCCGTGTCCCCTCCTGGGCCGTGTCCCCTGGCTCGGGACTGTGTCTCTGCAGCTGGGGCTTTGGTTCTTTGTCACCTCGCCGCCCTCTCTGGCGTTGCCGTGTGTCCCCTATCTGCACAGCTGGAGCTAGAAGGGCCATCTATTCCAGAGCTGGGAATTTATGAGATTTATGAGTCAGTCTATTTTTTGACTCCCCACAACAGCAACAAGCGGTGTTGGAATACTTGTGTTGTCTCCACGTAGCTTAAAGTTCTCCCTGGTGCATTGAACATTGTCTGAAAGTTTGGATTGTGACCTCCTGTTTCCAGTAACCTGGAGCTGTTTGAAACGGAAACCTACGCTTTTTAAGGGTGGCTTTCAAAGGCAGCTTTGTTACAATATCGAACGTTTGAACAAAACCAATTCACCTGTTTCCCAGAAAAGAGGAATGGAAAAGGTACTTTTTTTTCATTGAAGAAGGATATCATTGTGACCTTGTTTTGATCAGCTCTGCTGGCTGGTGGAAGTGAAATGGGTGAGGAGCTAGCTGTTGTTCAAAGAAGTTATTCCGAAGGTGCGGGCGATGTTTGGATTCAATGGGCGCACACATGTGGAAACCCACCCCTCACCCCGCTGCAGCTCGTTCTGCAGACCGGGCTCCCCGCGGCCGGTCCCGCGGGCAGGCGCGGCCGACACGAGCACGGCCTGACCCGGAGCCCTCCACGCCCGCGCTGAGCAGCGAGCCTGTACAGGGACGAGCGCACAGCTGGGAATCGCCCAGTAGGGCTGTGCTCCCGCTTTTTCTTTTTGGCCATTAGTTGACTTTATTTTTCCCGTTTCAGTAAGTCTAGCATAAGGAAATCTTACATGTGCTGCTTTGCTCTGGTTTGCCTGTGCGGTAGACTCCAGGTGGGCTTGGGAAGAGCTCGCATCCTGAACGCCAGGCGCAGGTCTCCTTCATTACACCAGCGGGCCCTTGAAATCAGCTGGAAAATGGAGTTATAACACACATGCTGTAAGAGATGTCAGCAATTCCAGAAATGCAAAGGCTCGTTAGATCCGTTCTGCAGACAGGATATACAGAAATACCTTAAAATCAAAATGGATTGTTTGAGTAGCTGTTAACGACAGCGTGGGAGAAGACTGGGCTCTGAATACGACCCCTTCCAGTCAGTAAACCGCTCAGCCTGCTTTACTGATTTTCTTTAAAGGGATATCTTGCTGTAAATTTCTATGCTGCTTTGAGCTTGTGGGGCTTTTCAAAAGAGTTTTTCTTCGTGTGTGAAAATCAATTTGTTCCTAATTGTAGTACAGATTGAGCAATTGAAAAGAGAAAATAATCATACATGACAGGCTATGTTCCTTTATTACTGCAATAACCACATGGTACAACTTAACTTTCGTATAGGTCTTTTAATCTGTCAACAACAAACCAAAGGCATAGAAGGTATGCTACAGAATACTTTATTTCAAGCTGTTTTGAATGCACAAGAAGCAACTATGCCGTAAGTGATATTCCAGGCCTCTTGACTGACAAGAGGTGCTGACAATTAAAAAGTAAAGCAACAGAGAAGTTAAATGAGTGTTTCTAGCAGTTTTTACTTGGGAAAGCACTTCCAAATTCTTATTCCCCATTCCATCTCACAGCAGATCAATGTGCGTCCTCAACAGAAACCAGGGTCTCTGAGGAGGAATTCTGGAGCAGCTCAAGACGCTCACGAGGGCCATATGGCAGTAACCCAAACGAGATAACGTGTGAAATGGTAGCACTAGGGAGGCTCTCCTGTACATCCTTAAAGAGGAGATGTTTCTGGTGTGCGTCTCCAACACTGCTTGTGGTGGGAAAACACAACAAACCGGTGGGGTTGCACCTCGGTGAGCGGCCAGGATCACCGTCATTCGATGGCCGGACCCGGGTGGACTTCACCGCTTCCAGGGCTCTGCGGCAGGTACCGCGTAAAACAAGGAAAATGCTCTTTCTGCATAAGATTCCTCTTTCTGATCAACACAGAGGAGCAACTTCTTGTCTGTAGTTAAGCACAGAAGTGAGAGCGTGATCTCGCGGGAGGGTTAGGAGGTGTTGCTTCCCAGCGCCTCTGGGAAGGATTGGAGCGCTTGCTCTGGTACCTTCAGAAATTCAGTCGAGGTATCTGCGTGCATTCAGAACATTGTTTTTCCATTGAATGTATCTTCAACTGTTTACAACCCAGTACTTTCCATCTTCATGTACAAAGACTGGAGGAGGCTGCTCCCGCCGCGCACGGCTGTGCCACCCGCCCTGCCTCTGCTGCACCGCGCTCGGCCCGCTGCAGCCCCGCACTCAGCCCGCTCCAGCGCCGCGCTCGGCCCGCTCCAGCGCCGCGCTCAGCCCGCTGCAGCCCCGCGCTCAGCCTGCTCCAGCGCCGCGCTCGGCCCGCTCCAGCGCCGCGCCCTGCAGCGCCTCCCGAGCACCAGACACAGCCCTCGCAGCCCTCCTCCTGTTCATTTAAAAGGAAAAGAGTTGGGTGGAGCTACCTGGGATATTGCAAATCATGTAAAGTGTGTTGCAGGTCGCCTTCCTTCTCCCTTCTGCTATAAGGAGAAGAAAGGATGTGTCAGTAAACCTGGGGGAAGAGTAGTTGTGTCTCCCTGTTCAGCATGTAGTCAAGGCACTGCTTTGAATGATTTGGCTGCCATAGGAGATCAACGTTGAAATATTACAACTGAACGTAAAAAAAAAAAAGCCTGGATAGGTATAAAATCCAGTATGTTTACAATACTCTGATCATTTTGTAGAAAACTTTAAAAAATAAATATTTAAAGGTGGGATATTTAAAAGAAGAGTTTTCTATTCAGAAGTGTGACCTGTTGGTCTATTGGATATGGGAAATACAAGGAAGTTTTAATAACCTAGTTTTAAATACAGACCCTCCTTCAGGAAGCTGGCGGGTTGTAGGCTGCTACAGCATTGCTACCAAGAGGATGTGAGCATGTTCCCTCTCCCAGTCCCCAGCAGAAAGACTTAAAATGTGAGCAGGCAGTGGGGTTTGCAATGGGAGACTGAGTGAACGCAAGCAAGGTTGAAAACTGCTTTTTTTTTCAGTGAAATGGGCTACTTTTTAATAGTCATTGAACAGGCGTCTCTGTATAATTAGCGACTTAAAAAAAGTTTTCATTTTGTAACACAGGCTTCTATTGTCATTTTCCGATTATAAAATATTTAAGTCTGAGGGACCGATTACCCCATTAACCCAAGGGGAATTTACGTGCTTAACTTCCATTAACCTCAGTAAAAATGATCTGGGTGGATCCTTGTCCTGCGGTAGAGCAGGTCTTTAACTCTTTGTTTTCTCTGCCGTTCCCTCCTCCTTTTCGTGGCAGTCTGTCCTTCCGTTCCGCCTCGGAGCGGCAGGGAGTCGCGCGGGCAGAGCCGTGGGTCAGCACGCAGCGCTTTATCTGCAGTGTTAGCGACTCAGCCGGATCGCAATGGAAGAGGCTGCGCTGCTGGCAATGGAAGTCACCTCTTGATGAGCTTTCCATGTTAATCTCCTAGTGATCTCAGCTTGGCTGCGCTCTTGGACCAGTTCTGTAGTAGATAAAAAGTAATGACCTTCTCTTGTGCAGGGAAATAAGTTTGACAGATTTATTAAATCATCTTTGTTGATTGGACAGTGAGTCCTTAGGAACCGAACTGAGAAGAATATCCTCACTGAAGACCTGATGTTGCAATCCTGTAATTCCTTTAGTCCATAACTTTTTATCACTTAATCAGCTTTTACATCTGCTTTGCTTGATTCTGCTTTCCAGGCCACACTACAAATGCATAGCTCTCTTCTGTGTAAACAGAATTCCTTAGTCACAACTCGTTCCGTGGCTCCAGTCCTTATCTTAAGGACATGAAGGAAAAACAACACGGTTGATGTGGTTTGAATCCCAACTTGCAATTAAGGGTAAGATTTTTTCCCTTCTGTGCCTTGTGGCTTCGATCTGGAAAAACAGAGAGGCGTTTCTGACTTCCATCAATGGGATAACCCTCAGTTCCATATGGAGTGAGACCAGGGCAGGGAAGCCGGGCACAGCAGGGTGGCAGCGGGGCGGTGAAGTGGGGAGGGGTGGGAAGGGGGGGAGCGGCCGTGCCGGTAACCGTCCGCCGCGCTGCCTGAGCCGGGGGCGTCTTGCTCAGCTTTTGGACTCTGATTCCAAGCGTCCTCTTTGTGCCGCATTCCCGAGCGCGGTGCCGGCAGCTGCGGTGACCCGAGGTGACCTGCGGACTCCGCTGATGATCCTGTGGAAAGGGAGCGGGTTCCCACACAGTTTGGCACTCTCCTTTCCAGAGCGTCGTTCGTGGTTCTGAGTGATGACTTAGGCTCTAGCTGGTCAAGCCAAAAAGCTGCTGAGATGTTCTGTGTTTTCTTGGGTACCTTCAGCAGCCTAACGTGGAACTTTGCCACACAAGAGGTATTTTATTGCTTCTTAAACCAGCTTTTGGCAGATGGCATGCACGACACAACACTAATCTTGGGAAGTCTGTGCTGTCCTGACTGTGAAACATGAAATAGCAATTCATGGCTATTACTTGGTGCCATTTCCCAACCACTTTGCAGAGCAGCTAGCGAGAACCGTGGGACAAATGTATGTACATGCGTTCTGTGATTGCTTGTTTTATGATTAGCATTACTACTACATTGAATTCCTTCAAGTAGTCTTTGAATCTCTAGTCATCCCGTAGTCGCGTGTCAGCGTCTCCAGCCGCGCCTGCTGATGGTGCAGCTGCCGTTGCTGTCGGTCGCGTGGGGCGGCGCCGGGGAGCGCTGGTCTCTCCGCAGCGCTGCGGCGGTGCTCTGGTGCTCTGGTGCACGCCGCAGCCTGTCCTTCCCAGCCCACCGTCCTCCTTGCGCCATGCAGCATCTTTTGTGAAGTTCTTCTTCAAGAGATCCTCTGAGTTTTTCCCCAGACATTCCTAGAATCAGTTGTGAACCAGTTGTGAACAGCTGGAAGAAGGAAACAAACCTGCAAACCACCATAAAAATAGAGGAAGGTGTGCACAAGTATTTCAAAGATTAGCCAAGCTCTGGGAGGTTTTGAAAGTGTACTGGGAATGAGTCATTGTATAAGGCTGAAAAAGTGAGCTAGAGAGAATCACGGAAGGGCTATCAGAGGATTTTCTTTTCATGCCTTTAGTTATGAGAAACACTGCTGACCTTATCACAGTTGTTGGGAATTCTTGCTTAGAACTGGAATTCTAGCAGCTTATTCTGTCTGTGTAGCACAGGGTAGCCTGTGAGAACTGATCTGGAGCTCTGTGTAGTTGTTCTGGTACGGTTCCTCCTGATCGTTTCTGTCCTTTCTGTCCGTTTGCAGTGTGTTTTTCCCCCAGGCTCTGGTTTCTCTCCTTACGTGTCCCTCCCGTGTCCCTGCCCGCCCCGTGTCCCTCCCGCCCCGTGTCCCTGCCCGCCCCGGCCCCCCGCCCCGTGTCCCTGCCCGCCCCGTGTCCCTCCCGCCCCGTGTCCCTCGCCCCGTGTCCCTCCCGCCCCGTGTCCCTCCCGCCCCGTGTCCCTCCCGCCCCGGCCCTCGCCCCGTGTAGCTCCCGCCCCGGCCCTCGCCCCGTGTCCCTCGCCCCGTGTCCCTCCCGCCCCGTGTCCCTCCCGCCCCGTGTCCCTCCCGCCCCGTGTCCCTCCCGCCCCAGCCCCTCGCCCGGGTCCCTCCCCAGCCGGGAGGAGCCCGATGCCCGCCCTGTGTCACCCCGGCAGCCATTTGTAACCTGGTTATAACGTGTGTCGGTGCTGCTTAAAGAGCAAACCTTACATGTGCCGGTTCAATGGGAATTCCCAACGGAAGTATCTCAACAATTGTTTTGTCATTAAAAGACTTGTATCTGTGGCATTAAGTACATTGTTAATATTCAGATATTGCAGAGAAAGAACTAATTTATTACTTTAATTAGTTTGTAGTGTACTTTACATTATTGTAATGTGCAATGTTAAAATAATGAACAGAAAAGAGGTATGAGTGCATTCTGTTCAGCACAGCAATTTAATAATCCACTTGGCAAAAGCTCCTCTAATAATACATGAACTGTGAAATGTGTTTGAAATGCCAGTTGTAATTAAGAACTTTCAAACTTCACGTTGGCAGTACATGCACTGCTAGAATGTGGATGCTTTGCGAAACAGGCGAGAGGGGATCCAGTTTTCAGTCTGTTTTCAAGAACGGTTCAACTGCTGGTATTTCTTAGATATTTAAACAGAACATTTACTATTGACACAGTAATCTCTGCCCTTCTGATTTGCACTCGTGGGAATGAAAGAATGCAATCAAGAACACACTATTTTCTGGTGTGGTTTCTGTGGTCCCACATTACTGCCTTAGTGAATCAGAATCACTGTTCAGGGCTTTTGTTGTTGTTCTTCAGATCTGCACGAAACTACCTGTGGAGGAAAAATGTGATGAATACAGTGGGTTTCCTTGAGAAGTGTAAAGTGCAGAATGCTGGAAACTCAGCGTCCGAGGCAGTTGGCTGTATCCCTTGTTACCCTGAATTAAGTTGCTGAACCTGTGGCCGTGTGGCCAGTGGGCTGGTTGGGAACCTGTCCCTTCGGTCCCCGCCGCCGCTGGGACGCCACCTGTGGGACGTGCCCCGTGGGGCCGCGGGACCAGAGCTGCCCTCTGGGAGAGAGACGTTTCAATGCTTGAACGTGGTTGGAAAAGTGAAGCATTTGGACATTTGAATCAGACATTTAATTCCTGAGTTTTTTATATTTCTTACATAGTAAAACACTTTTTAGCTCAGCTCTGTTAAGAACATTCTGTCCTATATGACTTGAGCTCTTCATGTGGCACAATGCCAACCTACTGAATGGCGTTTCATGAATATTTTGCAAACAGTGCTTTTCTGGTTTTTACTAGTTTTGGTGTTGTGTGTGTGTTTGCTTGTGTGTTTTCCCCTAATAATGGATCTGTTTTTAAAGGGAGTGACTCCTCTTTTGCCTTAATAAAAAGGCTGGATTGGATGACCGTGGGAAGGGCAGGTATAATGTAAACTAACTTCATATGCTGCTCCCAGGAACAAGTGAATGGGTATTGTGGGAAGTATAATACAACGAAACTTCCCTTCCTTCTGCCACTCTTATTACCTGTTTTCTTGATTGGCAATGGGCTCATGTATTTGGAAAAACTAACGAGATAAAAATGTAAAGCAGATTCTACGCAGTGGGTGAATAGGTGTGTGCAGTGATGTAGGGCAGTGCAGACAGCACTGCACAAACAGTGGAGACAGCACGGAGTTACTGGCATAGCGGTTTTGTCTGAGGAACACGATTGTGCGGTTCATGTTTTGTCAGCTGAGCGAAGTTATCTATTTGATGCTTATTTGTGCTCTCTGGTTTGTATGAAAGCCATTGGAAATGCAGCTTGTGCCCCAGTATTGATTTCTCCTTGACTCACAAGGCTGTAACACAAGAGCTTCATGAAAATAGCTATGGAAAGTGATTGTGCCCTGTCATGAACTTGCTGTGTAAGATTTGCCATGCAAACCACTGCCAATCAAATGAATTAAGGAGGCTTGAGATGGTTTGAGTCCAGACGAGTGTCTGTGTCTGCTCAGCGCTCTGGTTTGCGGTCCTGCAGGCGGTGGGTGTCCTGACAGGCTCTGGGGCCGCTCTGCTCCCAGCGCCGTCTCCAGCAGCAGCTCCCCTAGGGAGAGTTAACTGCAGCTCGTAGTGACACCAGCTCAGTGGACTCTCCGCACTAACTTGTGGCCGCAAACAACCAACTAAAAGATCCCTGGTCGACAGGGAAATGAGGATCTAGTGAAGACCAGTAAAGGGTCAAGAGGGTCTGAGACTTGGAGGAGACTGAAGCTGAATCACGAGCCCATTACCCTGGCACGCTCCTCATTACTGAAGAGAGTGACAGGCTGTTGAGAGAGTTTGTTGAGGCGGATGGCTCAGAGTTGTACCAACAGCTGGCTGCTCTATGAAGTGAGGCACGTTCTTCTGCGGACACTTCCCGTGGAAGGCGCTTGCTTTAGGGTGCTGAGCAGCTGTGGATTTCTTGCCCACCTGCTGGAGCTGTGACCCTTGTGTGGCGTGGGACTGACCATCTGCCCTTCCCCTGCTCGAGACGGGCCCGGCCCGCTGCCCTCTGCAGGATCCGGCTCACAAACCTCTGCTTTTTCATTCTTGGCAGGCTAAGCAAGCTGTTTAGACCCTGTCTAGTGCTGAATTTGCTACTGACGCCAGAACTAGGAAAGCCCTAGGTAAGGTCTGCACGCGTCTTGCTCCCTGCGCCTGGCGCCTCGCCCTCCGCGGCTCCGCGCAGCGCCCGGGGCTGCTGGGGCAGCTCTCCGGAGAGCGGGTCAGACCCCTCACCTGCCGCCCTCCTGCACCCAGCTGCACCACTGCAGCCTTGCGCTGTGTGCTCCTCGAGAAAATGCACAAAATCAGAGCTAAATGCCTGATTCTTTTTCTTGAAACTTGCTGAAGTCTTACAGCATCCGCTTGTTGGCCCGATGTTTTCAACTTGTGAACGCACTTAGGACCTAGATAGTCTGGAGAGGTCCCTTCCCGCCTCAGCTGCTCTGATTCTGGTTCCTGCAGCCTGGAACAGTTTGAACAATAAACATGGCTTCATATTGCTTTTTTACAGAATAAAGGATTGAACGTGGGGCTCCCACAGCTTGGCTAAGAGGGCTCAAGGTAGTTATGCTGTGATATGGCAGTCTTGATTAATCCAGTCATTAAAGGAAAATTTGGAAACTGCTTGAATTCGTTAAAGTATTTGGGATGACCAAAAGCATGACATTTGTAGGGGGGAAACCTACTACTTAGCAAAAATTATTGCCCAGTACTTCTTTTAATAACTTCTTCTGAGGAAATTAAGGTAAATGCTTCATATGCATCTATTCAGGTGGGACCAGTCACATTCAATTCTGTTTTGTGAAAAAGGACGTGATTTAGTGAGGCTGCTCGGCGCTATTTACGTCACACCTGCCCGGCACCTCCAGGGCTCGGGCTGGGGCCGGGGCTGCTTTGTTCTTTTTAGGAATGGAATGGTAGCTTTACCACTGCTAAAGCAGCTCTACCAAACACGTCTCTCATTACAATTTATTCATTATTACGTAATTGTGATCCTGCTAAGGGAACGCCTTCAAAATTCTGAGGGGAAAGATCATATGTGAAGAGTAACATCTGTGTGAAGGAACGCTGCTGTAACACTTTACATTTTTCTTTCCATACTGTGTAAGTTTGAATTCTAGCTTGAAATAATTTTGTAAGAATAGCTAAAAGAAAAGCAGCCGTTTCCATGCTGTGTGCCTTTGCATCACTGGAATGCGAATGGACAGGTGCCATTTGCATGTACGTGTCCTAATTAATCCCTCTTGCATATGTCAAGCATCCATGCCCAGCTGCAGGTGCCGTGTTCGTAAACCACGCAAACCGTTCCACTGCAGTTTCTGACATTGGTTCGGTGCCGTGAATCCTGGCTGGCACAGACAGACTCACCCGGTTCCCACCGCAGGGGCCCATAAGCCACGGGCAGCGCCGTCCAGGGGCGGCGGGGAGGGCGGGGAGCGGAGAGCTTGGGGTTCGGGATCTCGTGCCTTTTTCTCCCGGCTGCCTGTTTCCCTGCTTGCAAGGGTGGGTTTTGGCTTGGGCCTCTGCTCTCCTCCTCTAAAACATCGAATTAGCAATTATGGCTGTTTTCTAGCTGCCTTTTTTTCTAGAAAGGACATTTCAGCAAGTGCAACACAGTTATGAACAGGGCCTCCACTGAGAATTAGTTACAAAATGGAAGAAAATAGGTTAAAAAGAGTTTAATGCTCAGCTAAATCGTAATTCTTAACTTTGGAGATAGAGTTGGAGCTGGGAAAAGTTGTGTGTGTTCTGAGAGAATAGCAGCATAAATGGAAGTTGCTTGAAGAACCTCAAAACTCGTTAGTTTTCATTAGACCATGAAAACACACCAGTTAAAGCTTGTGCTTGGCTGTGCTAACAAACTGCATTGAACTTTTGAAGATTAACTCAGGTTGCGGGAGGCAAAGTAGCTACTGGCTTGTCTGTGTCAACGTGGCATTCGTTGCAGACAGAGTATCTCTAACAAGTTATATGCAAATATTTTAACAGAGACTTTGATTTTACAACCACTTGTAAAATTTCCTGTTGTCTTCATGTTATTAATTTGCCTGTACTTCACGAAAACTCACAGCAGAGTTCACTCTGGTGGGACACTTTGCAAGGAACAAACCAGAATTGCTATTTAAGCAAGAAGCGGGGCAGACACGGCGTCACTGGAGGTGCCGCTCACCGAGAGCTCGGACCCGGGCAGCGCTGGCTTCCTGAGCCAAAGCCTTTCCCAAGCACAGAGCAGCAGAACTGGAGGCTGTGTGCACAGTGAAATGCGCTAGAGGTGGAAAAAAAGTATTCTAATATCTTGGTATTAAAGCACTTACTGTAGCATAGAAAAACAGATGAAAAATGGCTGCAATGCTTATTCCTTTGAGGAGTACAGAGTTCTGTTAGTGCTTGACGAATCCATTGCAAAGAGGGCTGGCAGGCCAACAAAGGAGGGACACGGTTAATCCTGTTGGGAGCAGCGTGGAGCGGCCGGGCGTGCCGCTGCTCGGACAGCGGCGGCGTGCGGCGGGGTCCGCGCTGGCCACCCGCCGCGAGCACGGCCCCTGCCCGCGCGCTGGGGAGCTCGCCGCGGTGTCAGCCAGCACCGCGGGCTGCGAGTACGTCAGGCATGGAGTTTGGCACGTTGGGCTCCGTGATCTGTGCTGTCCCAGCCGCATTATGTTGGGAATGGTGCTGGCCTGGTGGCCCTGCCCCGTATCTGCCCACCCTGGCCAGAGCTGCTGTCCCCAGATTGGTGACAGGGACCCTTGGCCAGAGCCGCTGTCCCCGGGCCGGTGACAGGGACCCTTGGCCAGAGCTGCTGTCCCCAGACTGGTGACAGGGACCCTTGGCCAGAGCTGCTGTCCCCGGGCTGGTGACAGGGACCCTTGGCTAACTGCACCGCTCAAAAGCTGCCGGAAGGCGAAGCGCCTGTGGCCGGAGCCCGCTGAGCTCCACGGGCCCTGGCTGGAGCGGTGCGGTTACAGACGTGCCCAAGTTGAAGGACGCGAGCGGACTCTGGGCTGGCAGTGCTGGCCTCTGTTAGTTCATAGGCTCATTAAAGGATTTTACACGTATTGAAAGTTTGAGTGCTGAAGAGGAATTTATGATCTGATGTTACTGAAATGTTTTTGGCAATTTTGCCTAAAATCTTTTCCATATAAGATTTTATTGCATATTATGCCAGTCAGGTGTGAATTGCACATTAACATGCCAAAAGGTGGTGCTTGCTCAATGATTATGTATTGCTGGTAGGATTACAAATCGCGGTTTGCAATGGACTGCGTGGGGTGGGCAGGAGCTCCGCGGACGCGGCTCTGCAGCGCTGTCTCCTCACCCGCGCGCAGGTCCTGCAGTGGAAGGCGCAGCAGGAGGAGGCCGCGAGGCTCGAGGCTGCTGGAGCTGCCGGGAGGAGCGAGAAGCAGGACGAGGAGGAGAGGCTTCGGAAAGAGCAGGAGAGGACTCGCAGAGCTCAGGAGAGAGAGAAAGTATGGGAACCTTTTATACATTTTTACACATGTTCATGTGTGCAGTTGCCTTTAAAATCCCTAACTGATCTCACTACCTTATATTCTTGTAAAGTGTTAGGTATTAGTATAGAGATGAGCAAATGGTTAGTTGAGCCTTGCTGCTGGCCATTTTAGCCTTAAAGCTGCCTGCTCTTACACACCAGCTATGGTACTCCATTACATTTGTCAAAAGAAAAAGCGTACACAAGTAAGAGTATGTCACTGTCTCCCTGTCACAAACGTCTGTGCAGAGGCACTACTGGATTTCTGCTGCTCGCAGACTTCTGCAGTTCAGCAGCGTGGCACAGCTGCTGCAGGCTCCAGCGCTGCACTTCAGCGTGCTGCAATGCAGCAAACCAGCCCGCGGTGAGCCGCCTGCCAGCCAGCGCGGCACGGCGCGGCATGGGGACCCCAGGGCAGCGCGGGGACCCCGGGACAGCACAGGGACCCCGGGGCGGCGCGGGGACCCCGGGACAGCACAGGGACCCCGGGACAGCACAGGGACCCCGGGGCGGCGCGGGGACCCCGGGACAGCACAGGGACCCCAGGACAGCACAGGGACCCCGGGACAGCACAGGGACCCCGGGACAGCACAAGGGACCCCGTCAGCCCTGCAGCACAGTGGGGACGTTAACGGTTTCAGGGGGTCGGAAGTCTAGGTTAGATCGTTCTAAGGACTGAACTGGTGACTACCTGGGAAATGGCTTTGAGGCATGAGTCTAAACCTCAACTTAACAGAAAATCACAGATCTGGTATAGTGAATGTAATGCTTTCAGAAAATCAAGCTGTGTCACATACGTATTTGCTTGTGTTATGAGAAACTTCACTGCTGCTTTTCTGTCTGCTGCAGCTTGTTCCGCTTGTTCTTCTGAACTCACACTGTGCTCCTGGGGCAGGGGACGGGGAGGGGCTCAGTGGGGCTGTGCCACCGATCCACCACCAGTGATTGCTTTAGCTGTGCAAACTTTCCGCTTTTCTCTGGCCTGCGTGTAGCGTCTATATAGAACAGTTCTCTGCCTGTGCACGGGTGGAGCTGCAGCTGTTGGAGGTCAGGAGGCAGGTGTTTCATCTGAGTATATGACACCTGAGATCCTTAAAAAGGGCGGCAGTGGTTTTCTCCTTAAGGCAGCCTGAAGGTGTTGGTGAGAGCCATCTGAGCGAGCCAGCGGGTGCCCGCGGGCCAAGAGGCCACAGCATCCTGGCTGGTACCAGCACTGGGGTGGCCAGCAGGCCCAGGGCAGTGACCGTCCCTGTGCTGGGACCTGGGGAGGCCAAACCGCCAATCCTGGGGCAGTTCTGGGTCGCTCACGCCAAGAAAGGCCTCGAGGTGCTGGAGCGAGTGGAGAGAAGGGAACGGAGCTGGTGAGGGGCTGGAGCACGAGTGTGATGGAGACTGAGGGACCTGGGGGGTTCAGCTGGAGAACAGGAGCTGAGGGGAGACCTTCTGATCTCTGAACTGCCTGAAAGGAGCTTGGAGCCAGGGGGGTCGGGCTCTGCTCCCCAGGAACAAGCGCCAGGAGCAGAGGAAACGGCCTCAAGTTGCCCAGGGGAGGTTGAGGTTGGATGTGGGAACAATTTCTTCCCCAAAGGGCTGTGGGGCATTGAACAGGCTGCCCAGGGCAGTGCTGGAGTCACCATCCCTGGAGGGCTGGATGGACGGAGATGAGGTTCTCAGGACATAGGGCCAGTGGTGGACTTGGCAAGTGCTATGTTAACAATTGGAGTTGATGACCTTAAAGGTCTTGTCCAACCTGAATGGTTCTATGATTTGTAACAGATGTCATGGCAAGGTGGGAATTACAAGTTTGCTGCAAATTCCACAACTTGTCTTTGAAGAACTGTCCTGGGTTTAGGAACACAGTCCTGTAGGATTTTTTTAAATGAAGAATTTGGAATTTCACTTCAGCAATATTTTCTTAAACCTCTGTTCCTCATTTTGCACCCAAAGCCCCTCATCTTTCCAGATGGGCTTCCCTGCTCAGGTCTCACCTTCCTGCTCTGCCCTTTGTTTCTCAGTCAGCTCTGGGGAGCCTCCGGGGCGGCGGATCGGCGCTGGGCGGCCCCGGACCCCCCGCTCCGGAGCGCCGGCTGCCTGGAGCAGCGCGGCTGAAGGCTTTGGTGGCGGCGCAGGAGAGCGAGGAGCGAGTCACAGGGTGATCTTTAGTCTGCGGAGTCAGAACCTGCATTCACAGTAGTGCCTGCAGTCTGATTTTACTCTTTCTGTTGTTCTCCTTGCAAACCTTTTGTTAGCCCATACTGTTCTGAAATATAAATTTTATTCTAAACAGATCAAACCTGGATTTTCTTTAATGCTTTTCTTACTTCATTTGTTCTCACTGTCCTGGCTTGTGAGTGATTTGGTTTTTTGTTTACTGTCTTTGTTCAAACTCCAGGTGAAAAGGTACTGGGCTGAGAAACAGCGCAGGTGGCAAGAACAGGAAGAGAAAGATCTACAGCGTCTGGAGGAGTTCAGAAAACTGATGGCTGAACAAGCAGTTAGAGACAGAGAACGGTAAAAGAAATCAAATGTTAATACCTATAGTATCAGTAGGAACTTCTTATAATCGACTTTCTAAATTAGAATAAATAGAGATAAGTATGTTTTTCACTTCTGTTTCACAGTTACCCCAGTCCATACACCGCGGTTGCACCATGCTCGGATCCTGGGTGTCATTTTTAGTTTAGTTTGAATTCATTCATATCCATTGAAGTTTTAGCCCTCTGTAAGTGCTCACCTGCTGTAATCATGATAGGGTGCACACATTAAAACCAGCTCCCTTTGTGTTTTTTCAATTGTAGCTTGATAATAAGACCTTCTACGTTTCCACTTTGCAAAATTATTTATAACTAGGTTTGTTTTGTTTGAGAGGCAAGTGAGAGGAGCACATTAAGCACTTAACAGCCTCAGAGATAATTACAATTCTTTTAGAGGGTCTTAAACTGTGTGTGTAGTTGTAGATGCTGTTCGCCTGTTGGACGTAATTTAGGAGTTCAACCTGTCACATCCGAATCCTTGCCAAGTCTTTGTTGCCGAACGTGCCCTCTAATGACCTGGTGAAGAAATACTTGATTTCATCGGGAAATCCTCTGCCACAGAGGAGCATAGAAACCCTGTATGGGGTCTGGTTCTAACTGCTCTCATATCACAAGCTTACTTTTTTTACATGGAGGGAGCCACCAAATTGCATGGACCAGAAATGTAATTAAGATAGGGTTAAAGTACCACTGGCATTAGAATATTAAACGTGGTCTTAAGCACTCTGTGGGAAACACTACTTCAAATGGGATTGTGTTCTGATACCTGCTGACAGGTCAACTTAAATGTCTGCATCCTTATGCTACAAATCTGTTTGTAGCATTCCTTACACATACCTGCAATGATTTTAGCACATAGCGAAAGAAACACATACTTGAATTACTGAGTTTTCAGCATTAGTGATCAGGAAAAGTGGTTTTATTTAAACCTGTGTCCGGCACTATGCCACACAGCTGGGCTTTGCTCTTTTCTGGTGCTAATGAACGCTGCAGAATTAAAGGTGAGGAGATGGCACAGTTCATTGAGGAGCACATGAAGGAAATAATCACACCTCCGGGCTATTATGAATCAAAAGTCGGTAAAAGCTCAGCATTATGCTTCCCAGAATTGGCATACTGTACAAAATAACACGGTTTAAAGAAAAATGCTTACTGTTTGTGGAGATTAATAATTCTTTGAAATTACTTAATGCTTTTCATCTTGAGAGCTTTAGAAATGTTAACCACAGAAGGGCAGGGAGCTGTTGCTGTTCTGAGGTAGGGTGGTGCGACACGTCTGGCTTAGGGCAGCGTGCAGCCTGTCCTGGCTGGGCTGAGGAGCCGCGGGCACGGTGAGTGCAGAGCGTGGAGCCCGGAGCCCTCGCACCGCACCACCGCACCGCCGCACCGCCGCACCACCGTACCGCCGCACCGCCGCACCACCGTACCACCCCACCGCCGCACCGCCGCACCGCCCCACCGCCGCACCGCCGCACCGCCCCACCGCCGCACCGCCGCACCGCCCCACCGCCGCACCGCCCCACCGCCCCACCGCCCCACCGCCCCACCGCCGCACCGCCCCACCGCCGCACCGCCCCACCGCCCCACTGCCGCACCGCCCCACCGCCCCACCGCCCCACCGCCGCACCGCCGCACCGCCGCACCCTTTTCTGATCCATGCAGTGAGTTGCAGTCAGGTTCTCCATCAGGTCCCGTAGGTACGCATAAAATATTCTAAAATAGTATTTCCCCCACCTCTCCCAAGCAACACATTTTGCATTAATGTAGCAGGGTAAGAATTAAACTGGCAGGGAATTGTGCAAGTGTTTTCCTGCCTACCTGTGAGGGGCAGACGGTGCGGCCGCGCTGCCGGCAGGGGAGCGCCGGGATTCACCCGCCGCCTGCGCTGTGACGTTGTGCGCACCGCTGCAGCTGGGAGCTGCACAGCTGGGAGCACAAGCAGGCGTCTCAGCCGGGTGACTGACAGCAGAGAACAGGAGAAGTTGTGATATAGGGAAAAAACCCCTGTATAGTAACCCAGCTTTTAAAAGTTTTGCTAAAGCTTTCATAATAACCATAGTAATTCATTATTTCCTATTGAATGTTTATGAGATGGTGTCTGCAAGCAGAGCTTTTAATGAAATTATGCTTGTCAAAAATTACATAAGTGTGTACCCACAATACTTCAAAAAAGTAGCTTTACTGAAACTAAGCAGCTAAGCTTATTTTTTCAGCTGGTGATTTAGTAAAATTGTTACTCACTGTGGTACTTAAAGCCAAAATTGAGTATTAAGGCAATTTAAAGCTTTCCTATAAAATTTGTGAAGTAGCTAACATAGTGCTAAGTATAAGAGGGTGAAAGAGAACTAACAACTTGATTTGGATGAGGACACTATGAAACCAACGCTCAAGTAAACATTTAAAGCCAAGTATAAAAATACTGGAAGACTGTTCCAAGTTGGGAACACAATGTACGGCTGGGTGTGTATTTACAAGTTCTCTGCCTGCCCCAGTGCAGATCCCACAGCTCTGCTGCTGCCCTCGGACAGCGAAACCTCAGCCTTGCTAATCCTGGCCTCGGCCTCTCCAGGCGGGCAACATGACATCTTGGGACAGGTCACGCGAACAGGAGCCGCCTTCTCAGGAGCACCGGCTGCTGCTGGGGGTGCCGGCTGCCCACGGTCACACCGGTGACGGTCACACCAGCTGCTGCTGGAGGTGCCGGCTGCCCACGGTCACACCGGTGACGGTCACACCGGCTGCTGCTGGGGTGCCGGCTGCCCACGGTCACACCGGTGACGGTCACACCGGCTGCTGCTGGAGGTGCCGGCTGCCCACGGTCACACCGGTGACGGTCACACCGGCTGCTGATGGAGGTGCCGGCTGCCCACGGTCACACCGGTGACGGTCACACCGGCTGCTGCTGGAGGTGCCGGCTGCCCACGGTCACACCGGTGACGGTCACACCGGCTGCTGCTGGAGGTGCCGCGTCCTCGCTGTGCCCACGGTCACACCGGTGACGGTCACACCAGCTGCTGCTGGAGGTGCCGCGTCCTCGCTGTGCCCACGGTCACACCGGTGACGGTCACACCAGCTGCTGCTGGAGGTGCCGCGTCCTCGCTGTGCCGGCTGCCCACAGTCGCACTGGTTACAATCACATCTGCTCACACTGGGGCTGGAAATGCCAGAAAGGTTCCCGTTGCCACTACTTTGCTTTCCGATGTACAGGGAAACTTCCGCAGCGGAGACAAAGCATCAGAACTCAGGGCTGTGTGAGTGCTCCTCCATTTTCCTTCTTGGCCATTTACACAAGTTTTCAGGGTACTGAGTTTCATGGTTGGTAACGCTGGGGTATTTTAGAACAGGTATCATAGCAGTCAGCTCAAGCAGAGTGAAAGGTTTGCAATAGGGTGTTTTTCTTGTGATTTTTCATACAAATCTGAACATGTCCTTTTCATTTTCCGTCCCACAAGAAGCCGGCCGTGCTGTCTCCTGGAGCTCAGCGCTGCAGCGTCCATCTGCCGGCTGCGCTGGGACCTGCGGGCGCCTCGGGACGGCCCCGGGCACTTCGTTCCGCTCTTGGCACACGTGTGTTTGCCCAGATAGTCGTTATTGCATTGTTGATGCAGGGGGTTTTCCAGCTGCCAGCATAACTGCATGTTTAACTCTGATTTTGCAGTTTATAGCACAAGTTATGTACTCCTTTGAGCTTACTACAATTTTGAAAGTAAGAAAAGAAAACTACACGTTTCATTGTAATTGAAGCAGCTCTTCCTTCCCGTCCCTCTAAAGGCAAGTTGAAATGTGAAGGGCACAAGAAGGACGATCGTCTGAATGCAAAGCACGGCCGGGGCAGCTCTGGGAGCGACTCAGCTGAGGCCGCCGCGGGTTCTGGAGCCGGGTTCCGGAGCCGGGCTCCGGGGGGGCGCGAGCGCGGCCGTGGTGGCGCGGTCGGGGCTGTAAATCCCACGGTGACAGGCTGACCAGCCAAAATAACGCTGTAGGGCAGGTTCCAGGGTGATTTGTGCTAACCTCCTGGGTTTTCCTTTTGAAAAGTTTTCTTGCCTTTTCCAGTAAGAAGCTTGGGAGTGATGTTTCTTATAATGGAAAAGGGTTATAGGAAAGAGCTCTCCTGCCATACACGGATGTCAGGGAACAGATGTCAGAGATGTCTGTGCCTCCTCTTGGCAAAGAAAACAGGGGAAAAAAGAGTAACAGGGCTATATAAAGCATGCTAGAGAACGTCTGTGTGCTGGAAATGAAGTCTGAAAGGTTGGCCAAGTTGTTTAAAAAAACAACGATGACCAAAGAAGAAAAACCCCAAACAAGTAACAAATACAAGTCCCCGAACCCCGCTTTCCCAAAAACTCCAAGTGAAAAAGCTAACAAAAGTAACACACTGAAATGAAAAAGCATTTTTGGCGTTATTCAGGTGTTTTGATGAACCACCATATTATTATTTGGTAGATACAGAAACCATCAGCCTGGTTTCAGACTGACAAAACAGAAGTGTGAAGTCACACCTGACCGATGTTGTTCCCGTTTGTGTGTGTGCTGGTTCGCAGGGTCGGCTTCAGACGGGCGCTGCTGGAGAAGCGGCTGCTGCAGAAAAGGGAGCTGGCCCTGCGAGGAGCCCGCGCGGAGGAGGAGAGCGCGCGGTGCCGCCCGGCGCGCCGGAGGCAGGTGGGGCTGGCACTGCAGGGGGGGCAGGCACTGCAGGGGGGGCTGGGACTGCAGGTGGGGCTGGGACTGCAGGGGGGGCTGGCGCTGCAGGTGGGGCTGGGGCTGCAGGTGGGGCTGGGGCTGCAGGTGGGGCTGGCACTGCAGGTGGGGCTGGCACTGCAGGTGGGGCTGGCGCTGCAGGTGGGGCTGGGACTGCAGGTGGGGCTGGCGCTGCAGGTGGGGCTGGCGCGGCAGGTGGGGCTGGCGCTGCAGGGGGGGCTGGCGCTGCAGGGGGGGGCTGGGACTGCAGGTGGGGCTGGCACTGCAGGTGGGACTGGGACTGCAGGTGGGGCTGGCACTGCAGGGGGGGCTGGCACGGCAGGGGGGGCTGGCACTGCAGGGGGGGGGCTGGCGCTGCAGGGGGGGGCTGGGACTGCAGGTGGGGCTGCACTGCAGGTGGGGCTGGCGCTGCAGGGAGTGGCTGGGGACTGCAGGTGGGGGGGGGTGGGCTGGCCGGCAGGTGCAGGTGGGGCTGGCACTGCAGGTGGGGCTGGCGCGGCAGGGGGGGCTGGGACTGCAGGTAGGGCTGGGGCGGCAGGTGGGGCTGGGGCGGCAGGTGGGGCTGGCGCTGCAGGTGGGGCTGGCGCTGCAGGTGGGGCTGGGGCTGCAGGTGGGGCTGGCACCGCAGGTGGGGTGGGGCTGGCACCGCAGGTGGGGCTGGGACAGCAGGTGGGGCTGGGACTGCAGGTGGGGCTGGCGCTGCAGGTGGGGCTGGGGCTGCAGGTGGGGCTGGCGCTGCAGGTGGGGCTGGCGCTGCAGGAGGGGCTGGCACCGCCTGCGCACGTTCACACGCAGTCACGACACAGACGCGCTGGCCCTTGTGTGAACCATAGGAAGAACAACCTAGCAAAGGCAAATAAATGAGCAAGTTAAAATGCCCTTTTAGTCCGACTTTAACAGTAATTCTGTTGCGTTATAAATCTTCTGTGCTTTATAACTCTGACAACAGTAACGTTATGATGTTAAATTGCACTGTACAAGCTGGTGATATCCGAAAGCAGACTATCTGTCTGGTTTTTCTGGGCTGGATGTGACTTCCTTTCTCTTTTTTTTAATAATCCTAAGTCTGCCTGGAGTCTTAGGTGAGATTTATGAGTAATGGAAATTCTTTTTAAATTCTGAAAACGTACAGACCTTGGACAACTTTTCCTCAGAGAGACATTTAACTCTCCGCAGAACTTTTGCATGTTATTTCAGAAGGACATCCCAGAAAATGCTTGTTAATGTTTGTCATAATAAATGTAGGGGGATTTTTTTCCTAGTGCTGACTTCTGAAGGAGTAATTTTACCTTTGTTTATATTTTTGTATCTTATCTCCTTGTTTCTTTCTCCAAAGACTAAAAGCAAAAATCTGGAGTTCACATTCTTTACAGCCCAGGAGCTGCAGCCTAAAGGTGCAGCTAAGGCAAAGCAAGGGGGGGAGCAAAGGTGCTCTACAGTCCTGCTGATCTGGGGTAGTCTAAACGGCACCGGTGCAGCAGTTCCTGCCGGGACCGCCCGTGTTCAAGGCGCGGCGTTTGAGGCGGCCCTGAGCTCACCTCAGCACGGCCCGTGGGTCAGGATTCGCGCCCCGTGACCTGGCCCGTGGTCCCTCGCGGCCCGTGGGTGGCCTCGTGATGCTCACCCTTCGGCAGCTGGGGACAAACAAAACCGTGATGGGGCCAAATGTCCGAGGCACCTTCTGCGGGAGAGCTGAGCGCCACGGGAGGGAATAGACCTCACCGGGCTCTTATTTCACTCCTTCTTCAACTGCTCAGCTCAGGCTTGTTTCCAGTCAATAATGCTTTGTTTTTAATAACCTGCTTCAATTAAATATTTTGCAGTATTAACAGTGTTATTTTAGGTTGTCATTGCTTTTTGAATAATAACTCTGTTCCATCTTTTCTGAGTTACTGGTTGAATTGCATTATCTTTTGTGTTGGGTTTAACAAGAGCGTCTTGATCTGTTGATCTTTTCTGACCCACCCAACTCTCATTCCAAAGCAGAAGCAGCTTCTAGAGCGGCCTGTGACCAGGGTGGCAGAGGCCGCGCTTCATTGCATTTGCTAACTAACATTTATCGTTTGTGTTTCACACTGAGGAAATATTGCTTCATAAAACATGCCCCTTGCTTGTTTGTGGAAAAACAAAAAGGATCTTTAGTAAAGTCATCCAGTCTGTATATTTTGACAGCCTGTAAATACAAAGATGATACTTTATTGAAGAGATGGAAAAAAATATTATCATACACAATTTTAGATCTTTTTTTCTGGTTTTAACCATTCAGGTGGTGTCCTGACTTGGGTTATTTTGCTCATGCATCTTCCTGTATTTACCAAAGTAGTGTTAGCTGGTATCTGAAAATATTAACACAGAGGAAACAAGCAATGGAGAAAGATTGATTCTTTCACAGTAGTGTCTGGGACAATCTAGCTGCTGATCTGCCCGTGGGAAATCAGACAGTTAAAACTGAGGGGCTTAAGAAAACACCCAAGGAATTGTGTGGTTAGTGGCGTATCACTCAGTGTTGTTGGCCATGACTCTCAAATTGTGAACTACTGATCTGAACGCCTTGAAGAAGAGGCAGTTTGCACCTCAGGAGCTGTGGGCGTTGCTGAGTCAGGAGTGCGCTGGTTCTGGTCGCTGGCGCTGGGCCCGTGCGGCGCCTCCCTGGAGCCGCGGTGCCCGGCTGCGCCGGGACCGGCCGCGCTGCAGTCACGTTCTAGGTACAACGTGGCTTTAGACAGCTTTAGACATTTTTAAACCAGGTAAATGCTGATGTTCTCAAAGGACAGCTTATTGCTAATAACTTTTCTCCCCTTAGGTCTGCATAGATGGAGTAGTTGTTAGGTGGCACGGAGTAACTGTTATTTCCATGCCCTGTACTTTAGGTCGCCGTTGTTGCAAAGTTGGATCCAGCCAGGGCAGTGGCTGACACGGTGGCCTCTAGAGCTCAGATGGGCATCGGAGCCGAGGAAGAGTTTTATCTTCAAAAGCCGCTGTTTAAGTTGCACACATACAGTGAACAGCAGGTAATTGTAATCATGACGTATAGTTTATTGTATGCACATATAATAGCAATATATGATAATAATGTTAAAAATATATACTAAACAGCAATATTAACAGTAGAACATAGAATATAATGTGTGTAAAAATAAAAACATTAGGAGTCATAGGCGGGGTAATCTCTCAGACACAGCGCAGGCGCCGGAGGGGACACGGGAGGGGACTCGGGAGGGGACACGGGGTCCCGGCAGCCGAGCAGGCGTCCCGGGCTCCCCGAGCAGCGCCTCCCGCTGTGCGGAGCGCGTCCTCCTGTTCAAGAGAGCCCTTCCTCCTTTTCTTCCTTTCCACTGCTCCAGTTTGTGTCGTACTAAGTATCTGAGGTAAGTAGGCTCAGTGTGAAAGTTAGCATCTTGACTGTCTTTACACCGCTGCTGGATTGAAGATCATTTGGGATGTGATGTGCAAGGGCTGAAGGAGAAGCAACCAGTGTAAACGAAGCAGGGAACTGGCCTGCACTCCAGTTTCAGGTCCCTGGGATTGCTGAGGACAGTGCTAGCTCACTTGCAAATGGAGTTCAACAGCATAGGGGAGGACTTTTTGATTCCCTTACTGTCCCCAACTGCTCAGTCATTTGACATTATTCCCACCCTGGAATTTGAAAGTTACGTTTAGAGAAAGAGAAGTGCCATGATATAATTCTGTGGCACAAAAGCTCTCTTTTAGCAATGAATAATCCGAAATGTAATGGTATGTATAACTAAGCTTGGCCAGCACTTCCCATTTTAAGACATTTTAAAGCTTCTCAGTTCGGTAAAGGAGAGATGTGGTACAAGAGAAGTACCTTTTATTTGGCTATTAAAATTTAGCCAAATCTGACCTATGTATGAGGTTCTGAAAAGCCTTCACTTCAAAATGCTCCGAGAAAATGCGTATTTGGGATTGCTACCTGAGTGATCAGACTTGGCTCGTGTTCTGGCTCCCAGCAGCCGCGGTGCTGCCGCGGGCCATTCCTGCCACAGCTGGGGCGCTCGTCCCGCACTGCAGCGGCTCTGGGTCACGCTCCGGGGCTGCTGGAACTGGAGACAACAGGGACTCCTGCACCTCCAGTGCTCCCCCGCTGCAGCCGTGGAAGAAGCCTTGGAAAGAGGCTTAACAGCTTTGTCAAATATCCTTTCGACAAGTTTTAGAAGAAATTTCCCCGGGCACTGATTGTTGTCATGTAAATGGAAGTGGCGCTGCCACGTAGTCACAAGGCAACACCGTGAGAAGAACGGTGGGTGCGCTGGAAGCACCCGGGTGCCGTGGAACGGGCCAGAGCGCTCCGGCGTGGCGCCGGAGCAGGTGCTGGTGCAGCCGCGCCGATGGCAGCGCCGGTGGAGCCGCGGCTCGGCCGGGGGCAGCCAGGCTCACAGTCTCCCTGCTGCTCACACACCCTTCGAGCGTTGCTGAGGAATGACAACTAGGGCTCATCATTAAATACTGTGTGATCGTTAATATTGAAAAGGATAACATGAGGATATGTGCAGTGATATAAGGGCTGTTCACTGTAGAGTTTCTCTGCTTTTGAAGACTTTATGTTACGGCCCTAATTTGCTGACTGCCTTTTAAATTTTTTAAAATATATACATCCACAGATAACCAGTAAGATGCACTGTGTGTATAAGCACGGTATTGTTTTGCTTCTGCTTCTCATTGCTGTGGTTTATGTGAGCAGATCGTTTCTGACCCCAGACTGCGTGTGGAGCTGGCTCTTCGGGAAGCCGGGCTTCACGGAGCGCCGTACGCCAGAGAGGTCTTACCACAAATCCCTCCGCCGAAGCTCCCAAGAAGAGACATGGAATCTACAGCGTTTCAGACGTAGAGTACCTCACAGCAGGAGCAGAAAAGCCTCGGGGGCGTTGTCCGGCCTATAATGTGGAAACTGTAAATAAATTTCCCTGGGGCTGTGTTCCAGAACCACTGTGTTCTCGTGTGTCCCAGAACCGCTGTGTTCTCGCGTGTCCCAGAACCGCCGTGTTCTCGGCGTGTCCCAGAACCGCCGTGTTCTCGGCGTGTCCCAGAACCGCCGTGTTCTGGCGTGTCCCAGAACCGCCGTGTTCTCGCGTGTCCCAGAACCGCCGTGTTCTCGGCGTGTCCCAGAACCGCCGTGTTCTTGGCGTGTCCCAGAACCGCCGTGTTCTCGGTGTGTCCCAGAACCGCCGTGTTCTCGGCGTGTCCCAGAACAGCCACTTTATATTATGATACGTGAACACATCCCACAACTTTCATTCCAGCTTTCTTGAGAATTTGATCATTTTAATTACAAAATCCTCATTATCATTAGTGTTTCTATTATTTCTTGATAGTTATAAGAAGAAACGTAACCTTTGTCTATATTTAGAAACCAATTTGCTGCATCACATTTACTGCAAACCAGCCGTGCAGTTTTATATTGCAGATTGGTCTTTCAGTATAAATTACAAATAACATTTCAGATCTGGGATCTTTATTTTGGAGCTGAGATTACTGAAAATTATGCTATTAAATGAAAGGGAAATGGATGTAGTTTCATTTTGTAACCAATTATGTTTTCAAGCCTCACCTGAGTGTCAAATGTATGTAAACAAGTGACAATTAGTGGTTTAACCAAAAATTTCTAACAATGATTGACATGAGAAGGATCTGAACATCCATGGCTGTGTCTGGATCAGTGCGGGCAGTTCCCGGGGCAGGGACGGGACGGGGACAGCGACAGCTGCTGTGCAGACCGGCCGCGCTCCCGACGCGCGGCACAGCCTGGGCGCCCAAGCCAGGTCGTTCCAGCGGGGGAAGCGCTGCAGGGCTGCCCGAAAGCCGTGGGAGCTGCGTGTCGTCTGCATTGGGCCTTTGCATGTTTGTGCTAAAATTACGATTCTGTGTATATTTGTGCATTTATTTCGGTGTCTCGTTTGGGGCAGCTCATGGTTTCCAAGGCACGCTTGGCCAGCTTCGCCGCTTGCCGGGCGCTCTGCGTTGGGCGCAGCGTTGCTCTCCGTCCTTGCGGGGCGCAGGCTGGCTGCTGGCCGCCTTCCCGCAGACAGGGCTTCCCACGCTCAGGGCAGGCTTTTCTTCCTTTGAAAGCAGATCGGTAAGATCATTTCAGCCGTACAAAATCTTTCCAGATTATAGCTATCCTTTATAACATCTATTAAAAAAATCTAAACGAAGCAGACTTTTTTAAAGTGAAGGGCACTGATTTTGAGGCAGTGTCTCGTGATTGTCCTCGGGTGTGTTGTTTCTCGGGGAACAGGCTGGACGGAGGTTCGCTCACGTGGACGAGTTCGTGCCTGCTCGCTGCAGCTGTGGGTTGGGTCTTGTTCTTGATACAGTGGGGCCAGATGAGGATTTTTAGAGGGGTTTTCCTGCCCCGGTGGAGCATGGAAAAGGTGCGGTGGGTGTGAACAGCTGCGGGAACTGCGCTCAGCACCGCTCCTGGAGCTCCCGCGGCCGCTGTCCCGGCCTGGCCGGCGCCTCCACGGGACCGGGGCCATGGAAAGATGCAGGAAGTTACTTGTATATAAACCCAGTAGTTTATAAAATTGCTGTTAATGGGATATAGACTCTTCAACCAGCATCTCTTGCAGCCCTGCTTTGTTGGTTCTGACTCGGTGAGGTAACAGTTCAGAATTCGGCTGTCCGCTATGCCAGCGTATGAAGTGTATGCAGTTTGTCTAACAATCTGATTTTTTAAAGCCTGAGAAAAACTTCTTTGTGAAAATCAAGTTATTTGGTTTCAAGAGATACTACTTACCAGTGAATTCTGGTAGTCACAAAAGTGGCTTAAATGTCGAGTAATGCCTGAAAGTCAAGCACCCAACTGGCACAAGGTCGGTCGGTGCTGTATCCAGCTGTTGCGGGACATGTAGAGTTTGTGCCAACTTCTGTGCACATAAGCCTATATGCATATTTCTGCATTTATTTATAGAAAAAGAAAAACATGAGTTCTGACCCCTCTGAGAACAGAGGGCTTTGCAGCAACCGTCAATATTTGGAAAAGGAGCTCACCAAGGACACGCGTTCTGAGCTCCAAACTACTGACTCCTCCGAAACCCCTACAGAGGGTCACACTTAGAATGTGCAGCAGAAAACCCGTTTAACAACATAATGATTAAGCTAAAAGCAAAATAAGAGGAACGGGAGTCTCTTCGCTGGACAATGTCCTGGAAAACAGAGTTCTCTGTCTCCAGAAAGTGAGTGACCAGGGCTGTGTGTCTGTGAGCTGGGCAGAGCAAACCTCACCTGCCAAACCAGGCAAACTGCTCGAGTATCACGGTGCTTTTCCTGCAGTGCTTTCACATTATTCACAAAGAACTCGAGGTACGTTGCTATTAGTACAGAATTTTTTTAAGTGGCCATGGGACGTAGCAGGACTGCGTTTGAACGGGAGGTTAGACTGCACGTGAGGTGAGGGGAGCGGACGTGTCTGTCCTGGGAGGACACTGGCCCTGTCCTGGGGCTCCTCCCCTGTCAGATTCGTGTTGAGCCTAAAAACTGCAGCCTTGGAATAGAAACTGGAGGTGATTTTGGTGGAGACTGTTCAGGCTGTCAGTGCCCCTCTGGAAACATCCTCCGTGCAGCCCAGGCAGTTTAGTCTCTTGCAGTTTGTGGAGACACTTAAAGATGATTTTCTGGGTTGTTGCTGTGTGTTGAGCAGATGAACGGGGCACAGGTGCCATGGCAGCCCTCTCCTGTGCCCCCCGGGGATCTGGCTGCCCCGGCACAGCCCGTGCTCTGGCGCTGCTGGGAGCGGCTGTACTGTACTGTACCTGTGCTCACCTGGCGCTGCTGGGAACGGCTGTACTGTACTGTACCTGTGCTCACCTGGCGCTGCTGGGAGCGGCTGTACTGTACTGTACCTGTGCTCACCTGGCGCTGCTGGGAACGGCTGTACTGTACTGTACCTGTGCTCACCTGGCAGTGCTGGGAACGGCTGTACTGTACTGTACTGTACCTGAGCTCACCTGGCAGTGCTGGGAACGGCTGTACTGTACTGTACTGTACCTGTGCTCACCTGGCGCTGCTGGGAACGGCTGTACTGTACTGTACTGTACCTGTGCTCACCTGGCAGTGCTGGGAACGGCTGTACTGTACTGTACCTGTGCTCACCTGGCGCTGCTGGGAACGGCTGTACTGTACTGTACTGTACCTGTGCTCACCTGGCGCTGCTGGGAGCGGCTGTACTGTACTGTACTGTACCTGTGCTCACCTGGCGCTGCTGGGAACGGCTGTACTGTACTGTACTGTACCTGTGCTCACCTGGCGCTGCTGGGAACGGCTGTACTGTACTGTACCTGTGCTCACCTGGTGGTGCTGGGAACGGCTGTACTGTACTGTACTGTACCTGTGCTCACCTGGCGGTGCTGGGAACGGCTGTACTGTACTGTACTGTACCTGTGCTCACCTGGCGCTGCTGGGAACGGCTGTACTGTACTGTACTGTACCTGTGCTCACCTGGCGGTGCTGGGAACGGCTGTACTGTACTGTACTGTACCTGTGCTCACCTGGCGCTGCTGGGAACGGCTGTACTGTACTGTACCTGTGCTCACCTGGCGCTGCTGGGAACGGCTGTACTGTACTGTACCTGTGCTCACCTGGCGGTGCTGGGAACGGCTGTACTGTACTGTACTGTACCTGTGCTCACCTGGCGCTGCTGGGAACGGCTGTACTGTACTGTACCTGTGCTCACCTGGCGGTGCTGGGAACGGCTGTACTGTACTGTACTGTACCTGTGCTCACCTGGCACTGCTGGGAACGGCTGTACTGTACTGTACTGTACCTGTGCTCACCTGGCGCTGCTGGGAACGGCTGTACTGTACTGTACCTGTGCTCACCTGGCGGTGCTGGGAACGGCTGTACTGTACTGTACTGTACCTGTGCTCACCTGGCGGTGCTGGGAACGGCTGTACTGTACTGTACCTGTGCTCACCTGGTGGTGCTGCCTTCCAGCGCTGCTCCTGCTGTGAACCTTCTCAAATGGCTCTTTGTTTAATAAAACGTGGCCTCCAGCAATGCACAGATGGTCATGTTTGTACACAGATCCAAAGGTTTGTAAATAGCAAGGGAAACTGTTACAGAGTAACCAAAGTTTGTTTACGTGACCATCGCATGCTTGCTGATGGTTTGCTGGTGTTTGGTAGCTCTGGGTTTACAGTCCTGCGGGATGCAGCTCTCCCAGCCCGCTGCGGGATGGGGCCGAGGGGCTGCTCCTCTGCAGCTGAGGCCGTTCCCCCCTGCACGGCTCCGGGAACGGCGCCCACCGACCCCAGCACCCGCCTGTCCCGGGGACAGCCGCTGCCATGGCCCGGCAGGAGACACGAGCAATGAACTGTGCGGTGTCCCCCGTTCATCTGCTCAACACACAGCAACAACAAAGCACGAGAGTGAGCAATCACCTGTGAGCTGCAGAGAGTGAACAATCACCTGTGAGCTGCACGAGAGTGAGCAATCAACTGTGAGCTGCACGAGAGTGAACAATCAACTGTGAGCTGCAGAGAGTGAGCAATCAACTGTGAGCTGCACGAGAGTGAACAATGAACTGTGAGCTGCACGAGAGTGAGCAATCACCTGTGAGCTGCAGAGAGTGAACAATCACCTGTGAGCTGCACGAGAGTGAACAATGAACTGTGAGCTGCAGAGAGTGAACAATCACCTGTGAGCTGCAGAGAGTGAGCAATGAACTGTGAGCTGCACGAGAGTGAGCAATGAACTGTGAGCTGCACGAGAGTGAGCAATCACCTGTGAGCTGCACGAGAGTGAACAATCACCTGTGAGCTGCAGAGAGTGAGCAATCACCTGTGAGCTGCACGAGAGTGAGCAATCACCTGTGAGCTGCAGAGAGTGAACAATCACCTGTGAGCTGCAGAGAGTGAGCAATGAACTGTGAGCTGCACGAGAGTGAACAATGAACTGTGAGCTGCACGAGAGTGAGCAATCACCTGTGAGCTGCAGAGAGTGAGCAATCACCTGTGAGCTGCACGAGAGTGAGCAATCAACTGTGAGCTGCAGAGAGTGAACAATCACCTGTGAGCTGCACGAGAGTGAGCAATCACCTGTGAGCTGCAGAGAGTGAGCAATCACCTGTGAGCTGCAGAGAGTGAACAATCGCCTGTGAGCTGCACGAGAGACCAGCGAGCAGGTTCCCTGGCAAAGTGCCGGAGCCGGTGCTCCCGCCCGGCTGCTGAGCGGGCTCTGGCTGTCGGTGGGTCTGCTCCCGCAGCACTTCTCAGGCTGTGGTCCTGGGCATGGTTCTGCCTTCATGAGAACACAGAGGTTTGTCATCGTGCCTGAGGGGAAGGGCAGTCAAAGGCCGTTTTACCTCCGCAGGAGTCGGGGGCGCAGGCGGGGTGGCCGATGAGCGTGGGAAAGCCGGGGTCTCCCGCTGCAGGCGGGTGGTTCCCTGTCCCGCTCAGTGCCCTGCGCCTGGTCCAGCACCCCGCGCACACCGCGGCGGGCGGAGGAGCCGCAGCCGCGTCCCTGCGCACAACGCGCCGGCCCCGTCCCTGTGGACACAGGCTGAGGCAGAGCCAGAGCTCACGGCGCTTGTCACCTGCTCTGCAAGTTCAGCCTGACAGGAAACTCTCCATGGATTTATGTGCGACTGTGGGGTGGTTCTTTCGGTGAGACAATATTTGAGATTCACGCAGTAGCACAGATGTAGCAGTAAAATGTCCAGAATCAGCACATGGTGAGTGACTGGGAACGTGCTGACCGCTTTAATTGCTCCCGTCTGGCAGAACATGCCCCCGGCAGGTCCCCGCGCAGCCCGGGCGTCCCCAGGCTCGAGAAGGGCATCGGTCAGGTGTGTTGTCTGAGAAGTGGTACCCGTGGTTGGGAATTCAGAGCCTTTGTTCGTTATGAAAACGTGCACTCTGCGAAGCCGGTCTCTAGAAGTGTGCTGGGTTTTAACCCAAAACAAAATATCATGTTTGATATTTGGGGACCTGGCAAAATTCTAAAGCTTGTAATTGTGTGACCTATTGCTGAGAATGTCTGTTATTAATAGCTTTTTGGCTCTGAAGGAAGACCGCGGATAGCTTACCTAAGCCTCCGGAATGCCCACGTGTGTAATAGAACCACTCGGCATTTTGCACGGCACAGCAGTTCGATTAGTCCATGAAGTGGGATGGAGATGGAAGGGATGTCCTCCCGTGCTGCCGGGAGGAGAGACAAGAAGAATGTGACACGGCAGGTGACAGGTGTGTGACTGCAACCAGCCCCCAGCCGCCCCAGTGCCGCCCGCCCCGCTGCGCGTGCAGGACGGCGGATGGTTTGCACCCTGACACTGGTTTTGGGGTCGGGCGTTTGCCGCGTGAAGCCTCGTGCCGCCTGTGCTGCTGCCTGGCCCGCGAGCCCACCCAGTGTCCCCTGTCACCAGACCTGCCTGCGTGCAGGCTGTCCCCCGCACAGGCACCAGCCCTGCCCCACCTCGCCTGTCCCCTGTCCCCTGCCCCTCCTGGGGTGTCCCCCGTCCCCTGCCCTGTCCCTGTCCTCAGCTGGGGTGTCCCCTGTCCCCTGCCCTGTCCCCAGCTGGGGTGTCCCCTGTCCCCTGCCCTGTCCCTGTCCCCAGCTGGGCTGTCCCCTGTCCCCTGCCCTGTCCCTGCTGCTCCTCTGGGCTGGCAGACGTTCGGCAGGTCTGGAGCTGTGGAGGCTGCCTCTGCTTTCTGCCCAGCGCTCCCTCAAGTGTCTTCTCAGTTTTGTGCTCCGTCGCTCACCTGATGTCCTTTTCTCCGCTTTACCTTTGAAAGCAGAAGCTGTTTGTGTGGGGTTTGTTTTGTCCCCATGAAAAATGCCTCACGTTTTTCTGGTTTTGCTGTTGTGTTCAAAAGCCTGAAGGAAGCAAACGCAAAGAAGCGCAGTTAATGTAACATATGCAGTCAGGTTTCATGTTGCTTTGTCTCTTTTCATTTGGCTGTGAGACTGATGGTCTATTAGGCTTGTATCGTGCTTTAAATATGAAAACTTTTTGCATGTTGTTATTCTGGAACATCAGCCTGACTTATTTGCCGATGCCTAAAAAATTTATTCTCATTGTAAATATTCAAAGCAGGAAACTGTTCCTGCCTCCGGTATGTTCGAGTTCACTTGTGTTTCTAAGCAACTTGCAAAAATGTGATGTTGGCAGCTGCTCCGCACGAGGCGTTTTGGGGGAGGTTTGTGGGTGCTCTGCCCCGCACGCCTCGCAGGGACGAGCCCGGCGCCCGTGGCTTCGGCATCGCTGACGGTGACGGCCCAGAGCTCAGCACAGGCTGCAGTGTCACAGCTGCAGAAGTGGTGACAGCCCAGAGCTCAGCACAGGCTGCAGTGTCACAGCTGCAGAAGTGGTGACGGCCCAGAGCTCAGCACGGGCTGCAGTGTCACAGCTGCAGAAGTGGTGACAGCCCAGAGCTCAGCACAGGCTGCAGTGTCACAGCTGCAGAAGTGGTGACGGCCCAGAGCTCAGCACGGGCTGCAGTGTCACAGCTGCAGAAGTGGTGACAGCCCAGAGCTCAGCACGGGCTGCAGTGTCACAGCTGCAGGAGTGGTGACAGCCCAGAGCTCAGCACGGGCTGCAGTGTCACAGCTGCAGGAGTGGTGACAGCCCAGAGCTCAGCACGGGCTGCAGTGTCACAGCTGCAGGAGTGGTGACAGCCCAGAGCTCAGCACGGGCTGCAGTGTCACAGCTGCAGAAGTGGTGACGGCCCAGAGCTCAGCACGGGCTGCAGTGTCACAGCTGCAGAAGTGGTGACGGCCCAGAGCTCAGCACGGGCTGCAGTGTCACAGCTGCAGAAGTGGTGACGGCCCAGAGCTCAGCACGGGCTGCAGTGTCACAGCTGCAGGAGTGGTGACGGCCCAGAGCTCAGCACGGGCTGCAGTGTCACAGCTGCAGAAGTGGTGACAGCCCAGAGCTCAGCACAGGCTGCAGTGTCACAGCTGCAGAAGTGGTGACAGCCCAGAGCTCAGCACAGGCTGCAGTGTCACAGCTGCAGAAGTGGTGACGGCCCAGAGCTCAGCACGGGCTGCAGTGTCACAGCTGCAGAAGTGGTGACAGCCCAGAGCTCAGCACAGGCTGCAGTGTCACAGCTGCAGAAGTGGTGACGGCCCAGAGCTCAGCACGGGCTGCAGTGTCACAGCTGCAGGAGTGGTGACAGCCCAGAGCTCAGCACAGGCTGCAGTGTCACAGCTGCAGAAGTGGTGACGGCCCAGAGCTCAGCACGGGCTGCAGTGTCACAGCTGCAGAAGTGGTGACGGCCCAGAGCTCAGCACGGGCTGCAGTGTCACAGCTGCAGGAGTGGTGACAGCCCAGAGCTCAGCACGGGCTGCAGTGTCACAGCTGCTGCCAGGCTGGGAACAGCAGCACTTGTGGGGGTTTTTCCCTTGGGTCCCCTCAGGCTTTCCTGGCAGTCAGTTTGGTTTTGTCAGAGGGACCAAATATGAGCTCTGTTGTGTGACACCATCTCCTGTATATCAGATTTAAGACTAATCTTGTGCCTGAAGAAATAACGGCAGGTCTGAGCCTTGGGGTATGAGCACCCACCAGCACAGCCTGCATTTGCTTTTTCTGTTGTGCAGTGCCAAAACTTCTGCTGCTCTTAAAGAATGATGGATAATAAAGCAAGATTTTGACTTCAGAGCTCATGTCAATGTACTAGTATGGCAATATCTCACAGTTGGTGCACGGTGGGGAGCGGTCTCTGCCTCTCCAATTGCCAGACTGCTGAGCTGAGCAAAACATGCGCGTGTTCATTCTCACTACGATGCTGTTTAAACGGAACATGCAGAGTGCCCAGGAGCGTCATTCAGACAGAAGCAGCTTTACCACGGCCGAAAGGCTGTACTGGTGGCAACGGCTGAAAACTGAAAAGAGGGGGGGAAATCTGCTGGTGGGGGCTGAGGGAGCGGGAGGGAGGGGGTGTCGCACGCAGGCCCGCGGGGGCCCCGCGGGTGCGGTGCTGCTGTCCCCGCTGTCCCCGCTGTCCCCGCTGTCCCCGCGGCAGCAGGACGCTGCTTCCCCGCAGGCGCTGCAGGGACACCAGCACCACCCGCGGTCTCACAAAGGAATCAGCACCAGAACTGAGCGGGTGCTGCCTTGGGGCTGTGGCTGTGCAGGTCCACACCGCTGCACGTGTCTGGGTATCAGTCCCGGGCCAGGAAAATCTAAATTAATTTAGCAAATTTAAGCTGTTAGTATTCCTACCGACAGCAAAGCAAAAACAGATGTTAGGGCAGCTCATAGTTTAATTTATTCTATCAACAGTGCTGACTGCAATTAGTGAGCACTGCTGAGGACACAGAGGCCATAAAGTCAGGGAGGAAAAAGAGCAAATTTTACATTTTAAAGGAAAAATGTTCCCTGGAGGTAGGAGGGGGATCAGCATGTGGCTGTGAGGGCAGCGCTGCTGCTCCGGCTGCCAGCACCACAGAGGAGCGGGAACCCACACTGACAGGGCCGTGTGGGGCTGTACCGGGTTCTGCCGGGCTGTACTGGGCTGTACTGGGCTGTACAAGGTTCTGCTGAGCTGTACCAAGGTTCTGCCGGGCTGTCCTGGGCTGTAGCGGGCTGTACAAGGTTCTGCTGGGTTAGTACTGGGCTGTACCAGGTTCTGCCGGGCTGTACAAGGTTCTGCTGGGTTAGTACTGGGCTGTACCAGGTTCTGCCGGGCTGTACAAGGTTCTGCTGGGTTAGTACTGGGCTGTACCAGGTTCTGCCGGGCTGTACAAGGTTCTGCTGGGTTAGTACTGGGCTGTACCAGGTTTTGCCGGGCTGTACAAGGTTCTGCTGGGTTAGTACTGGGCTGTACCAGGTTCTGCCAGGCTGTACAAGGTTCTGCTGGGTTAGTACTGGGCTGTACCAGGTTCTGCTGGGCTGTACAAGGTTCTGCTGGGCTGTACAAGGTTCTGCTGGGTTAGTACTGGGCTGTACCAGGTTCTGCCGGGCTGTACAAGGTTCTGCTGGGTTAGTACTGGGCTGTACCAGGTTCTGCCGGGCTGTACAAGGTTCTGCTGGGTTAGTACTGGGCTGTACCAGGTTCTGCTGGGCTGCTGCAGCCCCGGGGCCCCGCAGATCTTCCCCCGCCACTGGGGAAATGGTGTAGCTTAAAACAGAAGAGGAACGCGGTCCTGACAGGCTGGGTTTGACAGCAGGTCTCTGCCAGAAATATTCCATCCTCTTTGCCTTGTCTGCAGTAGATGATGCTCAGATGCTTTGGACAAATGCTTTCTCCGTCTGTCCTCTGATACGGGAGCCAATACAGAATCAGGTTTTACAGAACTACAGGTCTTTAAAACGGTAGTTTTTGGTTGGGATTTCTGCCCAAACCAGCAAG
>CABFKC020000143.1:12500-48407 GCA_901699155.2 Streptopelia turtur | reverse complement strand
GAAAGAGAAAGAAAGAAAAAAGGAAAAACAGAAAGAAAAGAAAAGAAGAAAAGAAAAAGAAAGAATCACCTTTTTTGGTATTACCCTGACAGTAAATCCCGTAATTTCTTTTGCAGTTTTCCTCCATAAAAATGTGAAATTTCTTTCTGCATCAGACTTCCTCTGTCTCTGGTAAAGAGCACTTACACTAAGGTAAACCTGGATGATGTATTCACCCAGTGACACAGACCTTTCTAAAACTTTTGTACCTTAAAATGTTTTTTAAAAGCAAGTTTGTTTGTTTGTTTGTTTATGTTTGTATTAATTTTTTAATACATTGCTATCTAATATATTAGCGTTTTGTAAGCAGGTTTACGTACAGGGTCCCAGGAGGAATTTTCTGTTGTTCCTGCTTGTCAATCAAATAAATGTCATAAATACATGTGATAAAGATGTAAGAAATGTCGAGGTAATGTGTTTGGTATAGCATGATATGGAAGAAAATTTTATTGACTATGAGAGTGATTCCACTGCCTTTGTAGGAATGTTTGCTTTAGCGAGGAGGGCAAAGGTTAGCCTTTATAGGGAAACCTGCATATAGTACCAGGATAATCTTCAGTCGCGTAAATCTGTATTGATATCAAAAGCGATAACAGCTCACAGAGCAGAATTGCCACTTTGGACACAGTCAGTGTGAGTCTGATGGGAAGTCCAGGGCCGTCGATGGCAAGTTTCCCATGGACACAGACAGCTTTGGATCAGGCACAGAGTGCAGCCGAGTTTCCTGTCTACAACTCTGCTCACCCTGGCAGCTGCCTGGAGGAAGGGATGGGCTCTCAGAAAGGAGGAAGGATTGAGCCTTGAAGGAAGGGCAGGTTTGCCCTCTGAAGTTGGGGGCTCTGCCCACACGTTGGGTCCGTGTCAGGGGCGCACATTCTGGCCCGTGCCTCTGCAAACAGGACCAGGCAGGAATGGGCATCACTAGAGGAAGCAAGGAAGAAGCATGACTCGGTGGAACTAGAACTGCCTCTTCTGCAGCCCCCAGGTTCATGGCCAGAGGACTCTCGTGCAAACACAGAAAGACTCCAAACCAAAACCAGTCCACACCAGTCCTTATCCAATCCTGTGCTGGGACTTTGAATTCAAACAAGAAAAATACTATGAGGATGGCTTGTGTGTCATTCACAGCAGCTTTGCTGTGGCTCATAAACAAGGCTGACCTTTGGTTTGCCAGCATTTAATAAGCCAGTAGACATTTGGCAGGTCTCTTGCTAAAATGTACTAGAAAGCTGGATCGACTCTCAGTGTGAATATCAAGAATCCAATATACAAGTAGTGAGCACAGCAAATTGTCAAGTCAGCAACTAATGTACTTCACTATAATCTTCCCAAATGTCTTAAGTAGTTTGGCAAATCTCTTGTTGCAATAAATTCTGGTGAAGTTTGGGGTTTTATTTTTTAAAACATATGGCCTTAAAAAGTAACTTAGCCAAGAATATTTTTAGAGTCACTACAGAGTTTGCTGGCGATGTTGTCTCAAAACTTGTTTGCACTCTGGCAGTTTTATTCAAATGTCAACCAGATGCAGAAAATGTAGTGCTTGGGGGTTTATTTTACAGTCCTGGAAAGTAAAGGTCAAGTCTCTGCAATGTAAATTGTCTTTTTGATTGTCATATTTTAGCAGAAGAGCAAGAAGTCTTACTACTAAGCTGTTTTGCGGTGTTTTGTTGTTTGGTTTGCTTTTTTTTCTTTCCCCTCAGGGTGCACTATAATCATATGCAAAATGTTTTAAATGCCAATAAGGCACCTGCTAAATCAAGTAAGTTAGGTAGGCTACACTGTACTTAACAGTAAAAATTCAATCATAACCGTAATTAGCCAGACTGTGTTCTCATTTACTAGGTAGCATTTCAGCCTCTCAGTAGCCTTGCAGAAATTAATAGGATGACCTGAGGTATTAGTCAGCACAAAACATAGCATCAGAATCTGGCAATATATCAGTTAAAATAAGCCAGACAGACTCAGGCCAAATTTATACATGCAGCTGCCTAGATGTCCAGGTTTCAGCTGGGACAGAGTTAATATTCTTCTAGTAGATGGTGTAATTCTGTGGTTTGGATTTAGTGTGAGAAAAATGTTGATAACATGTCTTAGTTGTGGCTAAGCAGTGAAGGACTTTCCAGCTTGTCACACTGGCCTGCCAGCGAGAAGGTGGGCAGTGCACAAAAGGCTGGGAGGAGACATGGCCGGGACAGCAGACCCCAACTGACCAAAGGGATATTCCATAGCATGTGGTATCATGTTTAATTTGTAAAGCTGGGGGAAGAGGAAGGAAGGGGGCGACATTCGGAGTGATGGGGTTTGTCTTCCCAAGTCACTGTTACGTGTGATGAAGCCCTGCTGTCCCGGAGATGGCTGAACACCTTCCTGCCCATGGGGAGCAGTGAATGAATTCCTTGTTTTGCTTTACTTGCGTGTGCGGCTTTTACTTTACCTGTTAAACTGTCTTTATCTCAACCCACAACTTTTTTCACTTTTACTCTTCTGATTCTGTCCCCCATCCCACTTGAGGGGAGTGAGTGGCTGCGTGGGGCCAGTTGCTGGCTGGTGTTAAACCACAACACTAGACCACACTAAAGGCTGCTTGTTGTACCCCTGCTAGCAAGAAGTTTTGAAGAACCACTTAGAGAGTGTGATATTGCACTATCCACTAGTGTCAGACTCCAACTCACCAGAGGCCCACTGTGAAGTATGCGATGTCTGAGACACTCGTGGCACATCCGAGTCAATGTGAGACAGTTTGGCCTTCTGAAAGCTCTTTGGAAAACACAGTGTAGTACATCCCTGCCTGTGACATTTCCACTGAAGCTCTCTGAAGGATTTTGCCATCTACTCTTCTGAGAACTTACCTCAAAAAACAGATGTGGCCTATCAACATGTGCAGGTACTGTGAACTCTAACTCACTCAGTTCTTGGACGTTAGCTGAGGAAACAGGAAAGCAAGGGATAAACTCCCAACATGGCAGATGCGACACCGGTGCATCTCAAACTACTCCCATACTTAAAATAAAGTATTTATGGGTGCAGGGTTCCCTTCCAGAAGATTTAATGTGGGATTTGAGATGGAAGAGGTTTCTGCAGCTATACAAATAAAATTTGGCCCTATTTTTGTATGGTTTTGCATTTTCAGCTAGTTCTTCTGCACAAACTCTATTTTGCTTTGTTGAGGCTTTGTTCCGCTTGAGACAGCACTACGAGAATCAGAAAGTACACATAGCACAAAGGTAAAACCAAATATTTTTAGAACTTTGGAAGCAGATTTTTTTACTCCAAGCAAAGTTTTTTGATGTGCAAAGAATTTTCCAGTACACAGCACTTGGTCCATACCTCATCCCTACCATGTAATTTGAATGGGAGATGAGTATGACTGCTGACAATTTTTGTCCCTGTCTCAGCTGCCATCACTGGGACCTCTGACTCCCCTCAGTGTCAATATAAATGGCCGGGTGACACTAGGGTCATCGTCTGAAGGGATGGCACTGCCACTGCAAGAGAGAAGCTGGCGCCCTGGCTGGACACAGCACCTATGAGCTAAGGGACATTTAGGAGCATCTCATCTGGTGGTTCTCTTGCCTTGCCCTTGGAGCAGTTCTGGTTGTGGTGCTAAACAGTGGTTGTGCGAGCACTGGTTGGACAGAGGTGCTTCTGCCCCATCTTGTGAATTTGTCCCATGGCAGAAAGGAGCAGGACTGAAATACATATATATATATATATACGTATATATATATATACGTATATATATATATATATATATATACGGGGTTTTTTACCTGACATATCTGTGAAGGGGAACATGGGAGCTGTAACTGCTTCAAATTCTTTTCCTCTCACAAGTGCACCTGCTCATCGACTGGCTTGAATTTGACTTTGGAATAGATATCCTAGTCATATCTGTAGGCAGAGCCCATCTTGACCAAGCATTTAGCACTGTGGTTCAACATAAGGCCACACATCAGATTTATCTGGACACGCTGTTTTCTGAATCATCAAAGAAATGCAAAGAGTATCTGAAATGATTCCTACATTAGCTAAGCCATTGCTAGTATGGAATGTATTATAAATATATATTTAACAAATGCTGTGTTTATCATTATAAACACATATCTAGATGAAAATCTAAGGCATAAAGCCTTCCTGAAAGGTGCAGCTATTCAGTATTCTGGGATCAAACTCTTCCCTTCATTCCATACAGACACCCCATTGAAATCCTTGAGATTAAATGGGCGTAAGTCTGAGTTTAACATATTGCAGATGTGTATATGTATTAAGAACATTGGATGCATTGTACTAAAAAATGCGATTTTACTTATGGTATTTTTTCAGCACTTATGATTACTTGCAATAATAAAAAAGACTATTCCACAAACTGTGCTAAGATCATATGACATAGCGAGCACACTGTCATCTACTTCATGATTTAACATCTGTGACACTTTGGTAATTCGTGGTCTTTGGCCATCCAACATGATATCAACTATGCAAAGCGTCAAACCACTCAGTGCATAAAATTACCAGTTCTAGGAGTAAAGGGCTGTAACCAGCTCTGCTGAAGTCAACAGAAAACCTCCTGTGTCAGCTGCAGGGGAAATGGGGTAAGGCCCATATTTAATTGGTTTTGACCTAAAAGAGAAGACAACGCAGCGTTCAGAGATTCGGCATGCGCTGCATGACCAGTTTGCTGGCAGTATGATCCACAAAGCACTGAGCTTGAAGAGTTTCTTGCTGGTTCTTCTTTGACTATGCCCCTCAGAGGAGGTGAGAGAAGCTTCTGTGCCACAGGGCGGGGGCAGCACTGCCCTGCTGACATCGGTCTGGCACTGCACACCTCTGTCTTTTCTGTGAATCCAACCTGAAGGATTTTATATTTATGATCCGCTTTCCTGGTTTATGGAGGACATTTTCCATTCTGTACCTGACTGCAGCACAGAAACACCAACACTTCAGCCAGAATGTCCAACCAGTTGGTACCATCTGGTTTAGTCATATACTAGAGACCTAGGTGACATACAATTTGTGGGATATCTAGCTATAGATGACAGGTCCGTTTTTTAAACAGTGATGAGAAAACTTCTTTAAAATACATTTATGATAGCAAGACGCACCCTAACATTTGTTTCAGGGGAAAAAATCATCCGTTTTTTTAACCGAGAAGTAAGGAAACATGAGAACGTGCCCAAGGCACTAGCCTATTTGTAGTGGTGTACTGACTTACAAAACTGATCATCACTTCGAAGAGGTACCAGAATTTCATTCCATAATGATTAAACTAGTGGTCTCCATAATCAGCCCACTGAAGGATGTGCAATAGCAGGAGATACAGCCCCGCCTCAAGTACTGGTGAGTGAATTCTACTGATTTCAGCTGGCACACCATAAAATCCTAATCATAAAACTGTGGAAGTAAACTGTGGCTTGCCCCAAACTTCCACAAAGCCCAACTGTGTCCAGTTAGGGATCACTGAAACACAAATGTGCTAATCTCTTGCTGTCCAACTTCCTCCCACCTTTTCTTTGGCTGTACATCATGTATCTCTTAAAATCAATGGAATTACCGTGTGTTAAAAGGAGTATATTACAGAGATGTCAACATATTTCAATACAAGGAAAAATTTTCTGAGACCTAAAAAGAAATGTTCATCTAGCCAAGAATTAATTTTAATCCAATTGTTACCTTTATTCTTTGTCTACACATGAGCTAGTTTAAGTCCGGGAAGAAAACACAATTATATTAGTAAAGGTTTAACAACAGTAAGATATTCACGGTTACTGAATCGCAAATAACAGGGATGTAAATTGACAAATAAGGTCTTTATTTCACTTGTGCAGCAGCAGAACTTGCCCTTCACCTCAAGCCAATCTGCCCACAAGCTCTGTGTGCACTGGGACTGCCTGCCCAGCAGCACGTGACACGCACAAATGCTGTCAAGGTAGATATGTCATTTTGCATGATTCAAGAATTCTGTTCCATGATATGCCAGAATAATAATGGACAATAATAAATGAGAGTCCCCAGCTTCTCTTCTTTGGCTGAATATTTCTAGCTGAGTCAGAAGAGACCGCGTCTCATTTTTCCAATGTGTGCTTTTGTTAGGTCAATAGAGAGACTGTTACAGAGTGGTAATGTGAGCTGGGTAATGTGTGCAGGTTCTGGGGCTTTATTGTGTCCCTGCTATGTTAATTAGTATTAGGAACATGATGGATTGGCAACACATGTACTTTCTGAGTCTTAAACCAGCCCTGAAAGTTTAGCACTCCATTAGTTACACATCACAAGAACCCAGGGATGTTTACTCAAAAAAGTATCACTTACAAGAATAAAACATTCTAATTCATTCCTGATAGGGGCCGAGGGGGAGACCCACCCCACTCTCAGAGCCTGCCAGCCCATACTCCAGCCCAGCCTGGGGTCACACCGAGAGCCCCACATCAAAGGTCTCTCCAAAGCAGCTCTCAAGGGAGGGAGAGATGGAGCAGCACCAGCCTGGATAAGCAGGCGCTTTCTCTCTGTATCTTCTCTGGTAGAGATTATAGGAGCAGGGAGTTTGGTGAGAGATGGGTAAGACATCTCCTGGTGAAATTCCTCCACAGAAGAGAAAGCAGAGGTACTGATGAGGCTATTTGCTTCCCCTGGCCCCGGCAGTACTGTCTCCCCAAGCAATACTATCATGCAAGCCAGCAAACTGGACATGGAAATCAGCATGGAGGGCAAAGTGATGAAAGAGCTGCAGCCTTTCTCAAAGAGCTGAGGAAAAATGCTGTCAAGAAAGGCTGAATGTGATTTTTCCATAGCCGGATGCAAGCTTCTTCTCTCATTACCCAGCAACCTCATGACTCTCAGATCCTTCCTTGTGCACACATTTCTTCCCCATCCCAGCCCGCTCACCTCAAATCTGAACTGTTAGGCTACTGTTTATCTTCTTACTGTTAGCCTTAAAAATTCCATCATATAAATCTGCAAGCACAACAACGTGAATAATGCAAAACCAAATGCCATCTTCACCTTCCAGCAAATCACTTTATTGTGATGATCATCTTTAGTAGCCACCAATTCTGCAGCCATTCTGTAGTGCTGATTTTGCCAAATATCATGAATGACTTTGTGTCTTGAATGTATGCATGGGATTACCCTTCAGCATTCCAGTTACAGTCATTAGCAATTAATAACTAGCAGAACAGACCTTGGCAGAACCATGGGCCTGACAGTGGCCCTATACTCCTTTCATTTCTGGCATGTCTTATAGTAGCTAGAAACACAAATTATTTGTGCAATCAAGCATGCTAAGAGCAGTAGTTGACATCATTACAATGTCTTGAGTTGATCTCATGTAAATCCCAGAAGTATGCACTCAAATGGATAGTTACAATCAGAAAAGAACCATCACCATCACTTGTCCATGAAGTGGGTTTGTTTTCATGTCTTCCTTGTCACATCACCTAATCTATGGCCAAAAATATTTCTTCCTGTATCCAATTCAGTGTCTCAAGTGAGCCCAGCACTTTTTCAATTGCCACATGAAACAGGCATGGTCTTGTTTATCTTGTCATACTGGCAGTCAAAACTAAGTGCTATACTAACTTGAAAGCTAAAGATGGCTTCTCTGTATCTTGCTGAGAACAAAAATGTATTAATTTGATGGTATTTGACCGCAACCATACTTTGAGGACTGCTGTGATTTTGGTTTTTAGTGAAGGAAAGCAGTGTTAACAGTGATGGTCTCCAAAACTACAAAGCTAATAGGCAATTTGAGATAATTTAAAAAAAAAAAAAAAAAGGGATTTTTTCAGACCTACATCAGATCTTACAATATACAGCATATTATCATAGCATGTCTATCTTTCAGCTGTCAAACCATGTCAGCATCTGAACAGCCGTAAATAACACAACAACACAACCAGGACAAGACAGGTGTGCTGGTATGAGTGACCAATTTGTTATTGTTACAGGGAAGCCAGATCAGCATGTGGCAAGGCACTTTAGCACCCACAGATCACTTTGTCACCTCTTGGTGCATCAGACAAGAGTGATCATGATCAGGAGTATGATGATCACTTCTTACAGTCTGCTCTCAGGCAAAGCCATTTTTGCACAGTCAGGCAAGTGATCCTTCAGCTCTGTAACATTAGGAGTTCAAGTTTACTAACTTGCATTTTGTATTGAACCTTGCACACTGCAACCCTAAAACCTGACAGCAGCCCCTGATCAATGCCAAAACACAAGCAGGCAAGTCCAATCATAATCCTTTGCAGGATGCTGTGCTCTGCAGTCATTTCCTGCTTCTCACATGTAAAGGTAACAGACACAGTTAAAGAGGCTGAAAGAGTCTTTATGGTTTGGCACATCTCAAATAAAATAAAATAAAATAAAATAAAATAAAATAAAATAAAATAAAATAAAATAAAATAAATAAAAACCACCTTGATCATATGAAGAAAGGGACAGCTCTGGGATATAAATACTGTAGAGACTGGGAACTCCTGTGGCAGGCAGAACATCTGTTTATTACATTTTCCAGTGTTTTATTTTCAGTTGCCCATGACAAAGAATCAGAACTTTTACCAGTGCAAAGCATGCTCAGTCATAAACACAACACTATCCTTTTAAAGTACCTTGAGCATTGTAAAGCAGCAGCTTTATTATGGGGAAGTGACAGAGAGTCGGAAATCAGGGCACAGGAAAGACAGTTCAAGAACAGGCCATCTTTTATAAAGAAAGTATTTTGCTTAGAGGTGAGTGGATTTATTTTGTGTGAACATAAATATTTTAAGCAGCATGAAGGAAAATTTTGAGAAAAGCTTCTTGTGGTAAAACAATCTGCACTAGAGTCTCCACAAAATCCCTACGACAGTATTAACCTACTGACACTCATGCTGAAGAATGAGTTTTGGTAACATAAACTTCCCTCTGTGTTGTGTGTTAGTGCAGTATCATTACTGAATGAGAGAGAAGATGCATTCCAATAAATGTTATTGTTAATGGGAAAATCAGAAAACATCACACTCAGCAGTGAAGTCCATAAGGAAATTCACTTGAGGCCACATCCAAGGTATTACTGTCTGTGGTCTAGTCTTTGTTTTATGTGAAACACTGAAAAGTGTTACATGGTGAACTCACTTCAATGTAATGCAATGCAGTTTTATTAAATATACCTTTGACAGGTCTCTGGGTCAGCCAAAGACCTCAGAATGAGGCAAACATAAAGCGAAGCAGTCAGTCGGTAAAATGAAGATCCTACTCAAACTCAAAACAAACCAGACCGAGGTAGCTCTACACAGAAAGTGCACTGGTTGAACCTACTGAGAAGGAACCAAATATGAGATTAGAAAACCAGCCTACTGGCATGACTTACTGCTCCCAAAATTCTTGCACGCTGAAGTCAGGCAACAAGCTTCTCCACAGAAACCCTCTCCCAAAACACTGGTGTTGTGAGCATCCACACAAAAAGAGGTTCATCAAGGCTCTAGAACAAGGCAGCAATGCCAGAGTAGACTGTGTGAGTGTCCTCTGCTACTTATGTCCAAAGATTCAGCACATGAGCCAGAGAAAATTGGACCAGAAATATTAGACGTTAGCACCAGCTCTCCCAACACTGATGTCAAAGTGCTTTACATTAATTACTTCAATGAGGGAAAAATGTCCCAAAGCATATTCTTGCCATCATTACAGGAAGGTTACTGAACTGGCTGAATCTTGTTCTTCCAGTATCTGGAGTTACAATAGGAATCAGCAGAAGAGTGGTGGCAATGAGAATTTCCTGTGCTTTTTGAATGGAGGTTTAGGTGAAGAGAGATGTATGAGCAGCTCCCTGACTCTGGGCAGGGTGATCTTTACACTTGCTCCAGACACAGAGACAGCTAAAATTACAGCATGCCACAAATGCCACAGATTTTCCTTACATCCTGTTTCACCAGATATTATCATTTTGGGGGAGGAAAGAGGGTAACAGCGAGTCCAGGCTAACTCATAGCTGTTCCTGTCCTGAAAACTTTAGCCCATCCTTATAACTACTTGTCTCCCACTGGGAATTTCTCAGTCCCCTCCTGGATCACTGGTACCAGCACTTGAAGCATCCACTGGATATGTCAAAGCTTACATTCCTAATTGTAGTCTAGCATTTGCTCCTGTGCACCTAAGACATTTGGCATGATATTTAAACCCAAGCACACCTAGCATCAAAAGTCCACAACCAAGAGCAATAGTGCTTAAACTGGATTTCTACAACTTCTATTAATATACATATTTCTAAACAAAAATGTTAATTTAGACATGGGGATTGACTTATCGTTTTATATTACCCTATTCGGTTTTACTATTAGAAACAGCAAGCAGGGAAGTAGGCTTTTTTAACCAGACACCTTGCCTGTGTTTAGTAAAGAAAGCAGAAAAGGCAGCTTTTCACAAACCAGAAAACATCCCACTAGCAAGCCAAACCCACATTAACTCAAAAAACTTCAAAATCAAGACCTTAGCATGTCCCAAGTAGCAGTGCAGTTAGGATTTTTAAGGCAGAGAACGTGAATTTTAAGCCCATCAAAAGGGTTGCTCCACAGGCAGGATGGAATACAGGTTTGGCATGAAGAGAAAGATGCCCTAGAAAAATCTTAAGGCCACTCTGCACACTAGGCACTAACACAGACAATTTATTTGGACTACAAAATGCTTGCCATTTGAGACTGTGAAAGAAAGTGCTGTATTGGGCATTAGGTTCACTTTCCAGGCAGACTTACAGTTCATCCTCCAATACAGCGCACTGAAATAAACTAGTAGTGATAACCAAGAGAGTTCAAGATAAAAGAGGTCAAAAGAAGGGCTTGAAATGTCTAAGATAGAGGTAATTGGTGAAAAAGGCTTACCTGTTCATATGAAAGAGCAGCTAGCAGCTATTGATCCAATGTGAGAGGACCTCAGTTAAAGGGCATACACATTGCCCATACTTATCACAGCCTACTAACATTGCTAGACATCTCTGGATTTATCAGACACTAGTTAACTTTCCCCCACCATCACTGTTCTACTGCATAGCAGCAAAGAAGCTTTGACAGCATACATTGTACAAGGTAAGAAAAAGAATAAGGCTCTCAAATGGTAAGGGAGAAAGGCAATACCAGGTGTCTTCAGACCCTGAGATACTTGATGAGCCACAGGTTTGGCATCTGGCTTCCTCAAGTATTCCTCCTTTATTTTGTTGACCCTATTTCCACAGTGAAATGGAATAACCAAAATACCTTAGACATCTTTTGACTTTATGTGAAAGACGAGTTCAAAATGAGGTTGTGTGTGTATGTGTGTGCATGGTACACACACACAGGTGTACGCATAAGCAAGTGGACACTACTGCATCTTTTTTTTGTTTCTGATTTTCTTCCACTAGATGGAGTTTGGTGACTTCAGTAGTTCCTGCTGCAGCTGTGTTCCGATGCCATTATTAATGGTTGTGTATCTGTGTGTGTGATAATTATGTTAATAATCTGATAGTGTTCAGTTATGAGTTAATTTTCCTGTTTACAGTGAAACACGCGTGCCAAGAATGGTCCAATACTCTGAGAAGGCAATGTACAGGTACATGGGGATCTGTTCGAAAGCTATCTTGGGATTTTGAAGTGATGTATCTGGAAAGGCTAGTAAACAGCACTTAACATGTTAATGAAAAAAATAAATATATGACATTAGAACATAAGAAATATGCAGCTTGTTTCTTGGGGAACTTAAAACACTATTTGGAGTAGAGGCAAAATACAGTGAGATAGTCTGGGTCTCACATTATATGTGACACCAAACCTACCTCTGTCTCAGCACAAAATCTGCCAGTAGCTCCAGCCAGCAGATAATACTTATTTGTATGTAGAATCCCCAAGGCTGCATAGTTCGGATCTATCCTTTGATTTTCTTGATTTCATCAATGAATACTGAACCCAAGGATCAAACCCAATGATGTCATTTACTCTCATCTCCGTACTTTTTACCAATGGAAGCAGTGGACACAGAGGCCTCTTACTGTGGAAAGAGAACCCTACCCTGCTTTCACCTTTGGTTCTCTTCTTCTTCTTCTTTTCTTTTCTTTCATCATCATCCTCATCATCATCACTCCTGTTGTTATTCATCCTTGGCAGGATTAAGATAGTGTTGCAATAAAAACCTTCACCAACAAAAAATTCCTTGTAGTGCTGAAAGTGAAGTAGCACGTGATGGCATCCTTCTTGACGTTAATTGGGTGAAATGGCCTCCTTGACAACTCTTTGAACGGTTCCAGCCTCACAGCTCAGGTTGGCTTATGTAGGAATTTCAGTAGGGTTAAGCAAGAAGGAAGTCAACTGGAGTGCTACAAGTAAAAGTTTTAGCACAAGATGCATTTTATTAGTACACTGAAAATAGAAGGTCTGTGTCATTGTTGTACAAGGAGCATATCAAACTGTCCGTGCTCCTCTTCAAGAATTCAGCCAGCCAGCTTATTTTGGGCAGACAGGTGGCATGGACTGATTGCAAGTACCTCCATTTACTTGCCCAGATAAGTATTGGTTTGGGTTTTTTTCCCCGAGGTGACTTCTGGATACCACCTCAGCCACAGATAGATACACTACATTCAACCATGACAGGGAAGTCAAGGCTAAAGGCCACATCTTCTCCACCAGACTACCATGCTCAGAGAATAATACAGGATGAATAACTCCCAACAAAAATGTCAGGGAAATTTCATCCTGTATTTGTGCTTCATAATTTGCTTACAAATTATGAACAACATACATAATCTAAGGGTCTTTCTGTGTTGCTATTTGAGAATTGCTTGCTTTATTTTATGTACTGCCAAAAAAAATTGGCTCTCTTCTGGCAGAGGATCTAACCATCATCACCCATGCCTTCAACTATTGTAATGCATTTTATATCAGTCCAGGCAGTAAATATAGCCAGCAACAAAACTGGATGCAACATTTGTCAGCTCGGATGTTACTAAGCACTTCTTCAAGGAGTTCATAACACCAACCGTTTTCAGTCAGCAAAAACTGACACCGCCATCCTCATTTTTTATTTTAAGAATGTGTTGCAAGGGCCATTTATTTCCCTCACCTGTGTGCTGTTGAATACAGGACAGTCGTGCTGTAAGTACCCAGGAGGAGAAGTGGGTTTTCTGTGCACAGCCTGCACTGGTGCTTCCTTGAGATGCTGCAAAGCAGCCACTGCCTTGCACACAGGGAGTTTTTGTGTGCATTCACCATGTCCCCTCATGTAGGTGCAGTGATTACTGGAGGGAGTCCAGAGGTGGGCTGCGGAGATGATTAGAGGTCTAGAGCATCTTTCTTATGAGGAGAGACTGAGACAACTGGGTCTGTTCAGCCTGGAGAAGAGGAGGCTGAGAGGGGATCTTATCAATGTTTACAAATATCTCAAGCATGGGTGTCAAGAGGATGGGACCAGACTCCTTTCAGTGGTGGCCAGTGACAGGAGGAGGGGCAACAGCCACAGACTGGAGCACAGTAGGTTCCATCTGAATATGAGGAGAAACTTCTTTACTTTGACTGTGACAGAGCACTGGAACAGGCTGCCCAGGGAGCTTGTGGAGTCTCCTTCTCTCTGGAGACATTCAAAACCCACCTGGACACATTCCTGTGCAATCTGCTCTGGTGAAGCTGCTTTAGCAGTTGGGTTGGACTGGATGATCTCCAGAGGTCCCTTCCAACCCTAAACCTTCTGTGATTCTGTGATTACATGGCAGTTCTTGCTGCCCTGCCAAGCCAGCCCTGGGAGGAGTGAAGCTCGGCCATGAGGAGCCACTGATGCTGACCTCCTGGAAACAGCTGCCTCGGTGTAAAACTGCTGGACTAGTGACCAGAGCTTCAGAAATGCACTGGGCTTGACTTTCCCACTAGAGGATAGAAGCTCAGTGTTGCCCTTGGAAGGGCAGTGACTGTGGATAAGCTGGCAACCGCGGTGCTGCCACATGGCTGCCTTCAGGATTGCAAAAACAGGCACTCACAGCAAGAGGTGTGGTCTAGACAATAGAGTAGTGAGGTGGGTTGCAAACTGGTTTAAGGAGAGAAGCCAGAGAGTGGTAGTCAATCGTGCGGAGTCTAGTTGGAGGCCAGTATCTAGTGGAGTGCCCCAGGGGTCAGTACTGGGGCCAATATTATTCAATATATTCATTAACGATTTAGATGAGGGAATAGAGTGTACTATCAGCAAGTTTGACGATGACATGAAGCTGGGAGGAGTGCTGACACGCCAGAAGGCTGTGCTGCCATCCAGAGACCTGGACAGGCTGGAGAGTTGGGTGGGGAATACCCTCATGAAATTTAACAAGGGCAAGTGAAGAGTCCTCCATCTGGGCAGGAACAACCCCAGGTTCCAGTGTAGGCTGGGGAATGACCTATTAGAAAGCAGTGTAGGGGAAAGGGACCTGGGGGTCCTGGTGGACAACAGGATGACCATGAGCCAGCACTGTGCCCTTGTGGCCAGGAAGGCCAATGGCATCCTGGGGTATATTACAAGGGGGGTGGTTAGTAGATCAAGAGAGGTCCTCCTTTCCCTCTACTCTGCCCTGGTGAGACCCCATCTAGAATATTGTGTCCAGTTCTGGGCCCCTCAGTTCAAGAAGAACAGGGAACTGCTGGAGAGAGTCCAGCGTAGGGCAACAAAGATGATTAAGGGAGTGGAGCATCTCCCTTATGAAGAAAGGCTGAGGGAGCTGGATCTCTTTAGTTTAGAGGAGACTGAGGGGTGACCTTATTAATGTTTATAAATATATAAAGGGTGAGTGCCAGGAGGATGGAGCCAGGCTCTTCTTGGTGGCAAACAATGATAGGACAAGGGGTAATGGGATCAAGCTGGAACACAAGAGGTTCCACTTGAATTTGAGAAGAAACTTCTTCTCAGTGAGGGTGACAGACACTGGAACAGGCTGCCCAGGGAGGTTGTGGAGTCTCCTTCTCTGGAGACATTCAAACCCACCTGGACATGTTCCTGTGTGACCTCACCTAGGCATTCCTGCTTCAGCAGGGGGATTGGACTAGATGATCTTTTGAGGTCCCTTCCAATCCCAAACATACCGTGATACTGTGATACTGTGAAGAGAGAGGGAGTCCTGGTGACCTCGGCCTTGCTGCTCTGCTCCTTGCCACCCTGAGCTGACCTGCAAAGCAGACCCCAAACCCACCCAGACCTGAGCTGTCAGGGCCACACAGAATTAGGGATGGACAGACCTATTTCAGTTTGTTGTCCAGCTACAACGTCACTCAGCACAAGCAAGGTGGCGCATGCCACAGCTGTGACAGCGCTGTCACAAAGTGTGGCCATCAGTGGGAAGGAAGAAGCCCAAGGAGGGGAAGTCCAGGGTTGTAGAGTCGCTTTCTCTCTGGCTCCTGTCTCAAATGAGCAATCACTCCCTAGCTCTTACAAATCCATGCAGTGTTTGGCTGGAGTATTGCCAAACTGCCTTATTTTATGTGAAGACAAGGCCATGCCTTGGACATCCAGGTCAGCTTGTGCAAGGCAGCATTTACTTTAGGTGTGTGTTTGAATAATAGATGTTACAGTAGTTTGTGTCCGACTTTTTCTCCTCTGAGCTCATCTTAAGGATGCATTCAAAGACAGTTGCAGTTACAGACATTTGGAAGGGAAAAATATAACCCGTTTCCCAAGGAGCTTTCAAATATCTTGTACACACAGTTAACATTTTGACCTGAACTTGTACTTTGCCAATTTAAGGAGCAGGAGGGAGCCTTGGGCTGAAGAACTGGAGTTCCTCAGCATCAGTGTTTTTTTAGGGTGCTGGTGAAACAAAAAAGCAATTGAAGTTCCTTCAGGGAGTACTTTTAGCCAGTTGAAGATGAATTAAAACCACGTCACAGTAACTCAGTGTTGGCCTGTGCATTCAGGCCTTGGAAAGTATGTAAAAAACTGGAGGAACAGTGCTGTAAAGGAGGTCAGAAGTCAGAGTACAGCCACGATGAGCAGGATGGTGGTAATTGTATTGCCTCTCAGCACACCCACAACCACAGTTATTTCTTGGGTTGCCCGACCAATGAGACAGAAGAAACAGTGAAAATCTGTTAAAACAGCAGCCAGCAGTGATGGCCAAATCAGGAAATAAGTGAATGCCAGACAATAATTCAGCAAGTAGGATGTGTGCTTGAGATTTCGGATGTTAAATATATACTGATCACCTAGGGAATTAGTCATAGCTTTCCATATCCATACATCACACAAGTGTGCTAAAACCTCACGCAGTGAACTTTCCAGGAGCAGGAGCCGGGGAGGAACGAGCACGGGCAGGCAGTGAGACCAGCCCCTCTCACCTCCTTACTTCTGCTTTAGATCACTGTGTTCCTTCTTCAAGGCAGCAGCAACACGCGTTGACTCTGATAGTCTGGGCTTGGGCCTGGGAAACCACCGCTCCCCAGAAGCCGCTGAAGGTCAGAAATTATCCCCTTCCTCAGTCCTTGCTTGTTTCAAGGTTCTGCAAAACAACCCTAAATCCAGGCCAACCCCTGGTCGCTCACAGGCATCACAGGGACTTGATGCCTGTTCTGTGTTCACCCAGCACAGGTGGGAACAGCAGGAGGAGTGTGTGGGTAAGAGGAACAAATTCCCTCTTCCCTTTGGACCCTCAGAAATATTATCACCTATATCTTGAGGTATTTATGTTTTTCACAAAAATTCAATAGAAATTCACTTTTCCTTCCCACCACCCGCCCTGCCCCTGATAATGAATTATTGGGCAACAGACCTAGCAGAATCAAAATACATGTGGCCAAATGTTCCTCTTGTTTATACCTCTGCAGACTCTTTGAGAAAAAAAAATAAATAAACTACAGAGGAATGAGCAAGGAAGAAAATTGTAACAACGTGTAGCTGACCATAACTGTAGTAGGGACTAAGCCACATAGTTCAAAATGTAATAGCTAGCTGTAAGTTGGGTTAAATCTATAAAAGGTTTCAAGGTTTCCTGGAAAGGGTTTTGCAGAAAGTATGGAGCCATGGAGAATAATCTTCTGTAGTTTAGGAACTGTTCTTCTTGAGAAAGTGCTGTTTTTCAGTATGTATACTAAGTAGCTGTACCAGACATCAAGCGTTGCCCTTGTTTTACTGAGGAACAAAGCAGGTTTGGGGTAAAAACCCAACAATTTCTCTTCCCTGGGAAGATGCTAGTTGTACCATGTGAACGGCTTGGAGAACACTGCAGGAGCCTATTCCTAGTGAGTGAGCCAAGAGATCAAGGAACAGGAGCCCAGATTTTTACTGAAACACTACCTCAAGTATTATGCCACATCAGGATTGCTTCTGCACCCCTTGTCACATCAGTCATGTGTCCCTTATGAATGAAGAAGTGTCTAGATTTGACAAGTAACAAGAAAGCATGTCTCTCAGTGTTTCTGTGTATTTCAGTGTCTCTTTTATATTTCTCTTTGTAGAGTTTTGTCTCACTTTTTCCAGTTTATATTCACTGTGGCAAGAAGGAATCTCAGCAATGTACAGGCAAGGCAGGGGGACTAGGCTGCAAAGAAAGATGTTTATGAAACAGGGTTTGAGCTTTGGCGCATGCAACAGAGCAGGAAAGTAACTTCTTCCATTAGTGACCACAAGCACCTTCACAACCACACTGCTGCTGTGTCACTCTCGTGCTGCCCTTTTCCTGCAACATGCACCCACTGCCAAGGGGGCTGCAGCCCCCAGGCTGAGATGCCTGCTGCTGTGAGCAGTGCCAGTGTGTGCCCACCTCCCAGGGGGGGACCAGGAGGAGGTCAGCTCCTCATGAGCCTGCAGACCTTCCTCCCTGAGCCATGCAAGCGGGGCTGTTGATGCTAGAAGAAAGAAGAGACTTTCTTGTGCCTCAAGTCCTGCTCTCTCACTTTTCCTCAACCTTCTGCTGACTCATGTATTCACTGCCTTTATGGAAAACAAGGGCAATTAGTACAAAATTGTACTAATCTCTGGTTTTATCTGAGCGTCACATGGAAGAAAGTTGGAATGTACAAAATCTACAGGCTCAGAAATATGACAGATATTTACCTTAGGTCTTACAACTTTTAGCCATTGTATGATGATGGCCAACTCAGTATTATCTCAGTATTATCTCATGCAGATTACCTCATGCAGATGGTGGAGGAGCCGACTAGGAGAGGTGCACTGCTGGATCTCATCCTCACTAACAAGGAGGGTCTGGTTGAAGCAGTAAAGGTCGAGGGCTGCCTGGGTTGCAGTGACCACGAGATGGTGGAGTTCAGCATCTTGTGTGGCAGGAACAGAATAGCAAGTAGTTTTGCAACCCTGGACTTCAGCAGGGCTAACTTTGGCCTTTTCAAGCAATTGCTGGGGGAAATCCCATGGGCAAGACTGCTTGAAGGAAAAGGGGCCCAAGATAGCTGGGTGGCATTCAGAGATTGCTTCTTCCACGCTCAGGATCAGAGCATCCCCACACGTAGGAAGTCAAGAAAGGGAGCCAGGAGGCCTGCGTGGTTGAATAGGGATCTGTTGGGTATGCTCAAGCAGAAGAGGAGAGTTTACAGGTCATGGAAGCAGGGGCTGGCCACTTGGGAGGAATATAAGGCTGCTGTTAGAGGATGTAGGAAGGCAGCTAGGATAGCCAAGGCCTCCTCAGAATTACAGCTGGCGAGAGGGGTCAAGGACAGCAAAAAGAACTTTTTCAAATACATAGCAGATAAAACTAACACCAGAGGCAATGTAGGCCCACTGATGAATGGGGTGGGTGCCCTGGTGGCAGAAGATACAGAGAAGGCAGAATTACTGAATGCTTTCTTTGTCTCTGTCTACTCTGCCGGAGGCTGTCCTGGGGAACCCTGTACCCCTGAGACCCCAGATGAAGCCAGGTCAATGGAGGAGTTTGCTTTAGTCGATGAGGACTGGGTTAGGGAGCAATTAAATAGTCTGGACATCCATAAATCCATGGGTCCAGATGGGATGCATCCGCGGGTGCTGAGGGAGCTGGCTGAAGTCATTGCTGGACGGCTCTCCATCATCTTTGCCAAGTCTTGGGAAACGGGAGAGGTGCCCGAGGATTAGAGGAAAGCAAATGTCACTCCAGTCTTCAAAAAGGGCAAGAGGGAGGACCCGGGTAATTATAGACCAGTCAGCCTCACCTCTGTCCCTGGGAAAGTAATGGAACAGCTTGTCCTTGGTGCCATCTCAAGGCATATCAAAGATAAGAGGGTTATTAGGGGTAGTCAGCATGGCTTTACCAAGGGTAGGTCATGCTTGACCAACCTCATAGCCTTTTATGAGAATGTAACAATGTGGATGGATGATGGCAGAGTGGTGGATGTGGTCTACCTTGACTTCAGTAAAGCCTTTGACACAGTCTCCCACAGCATCCTCACAGCTAAGTTGAGAAGGTGTGGTCTAGACAATAGAGTAGTGAGGTGGGTTGCAAACTGGCTTAGGGAGAGAAGCCAGAGAGTGGTAGTCAATGGTGTAGAGTCTAGTTGGAGGCCAGTATCTAGTGGAGTGCCTCAGGGGTCAGTACTGGGGCCAATATTATTCAATATATTCATTAATGATTTGGATGAGGGAATTGAGTGTACTATCAGCAAGTTTGATGATGACACTAAGCTGGGAGGAGTGGCTGACACGCCAGAAGGCTGTGCTGCCATCCAGCGAGACCTGGACAGGCTGGAGAGTTGGGCGGGGAATAACCTAATGAAATTTAACAAGGGCAAGTGTAGAGTCCTGCATCTGGGCAGGAACAACCCCAGGTTCCAGTATAGGTTGGGAGATTACATATTAGAGAGCAGTGTAGGGGAAAGGGACCTGGGGGTCCTGGTGGACAACAGGATGACCATGAGCCAGCACTGTGCCCTTGTGGCCAGGAAGGCCAATGGCATCCTCAGGTATATTACAAGGGGGGTGATTAGTAGATCGAGAGAGGTTCTCCTTCCCCTCTACTCCGCCCTGGTGAGACCACATCTGGAATATTGTGTCCAGTTCTGGGCTCCTCAGTTCAAGAAGGACAGGGAACTGCTGGAGAGGGTCCAGTGTAGGGCAACGAAGATGATTAAGGGAGTGGAGCATCTCCCTTATGAAGAAAGGCTGAGGGAGCTGGGTCTCTTTAGCTTGGAGAAGAGGAGACTAAGGGGGGACCTTATTAATGTTTATAAATATATAAAGGGTGAGTGCCATGAGGATGGAGCCAGGCTCTTCTCGGTGGCAAACAATGATAGGACAAGGGGTAATGGGATCAAGCTGGAACACAAGAGGTTCCACTTAAATTTGAGAAGAAACTTCTTCTCAGTGAGGGTGACAGACACTGGAACAGGCTGCCCAGGGAAGTTGTGGAGTCTCCTTCTCTGGAGACATTCAAAACCCGCCTGGACATGTTCCTGTGCGACCTCACCTAGGCGTTCCTGCTCCAGCAGGGGGATTGGACTAGATGATCTTTTGAGGTCCCTTCCAATCCTAAACATACTGTGATACTGTGATACTGTGATCTCAGGACTATCCTGACCTTAGGTTTTCTGGGGAACTCTCTTGCTGAAGGCAAGCACTGTTCAGATATTGAAAAGCTATAGCCTCTCTCTCTGGGAGAGGAAATATTAGAAACAAAATGTTATACTACATGCTCCAGTAAATACTATGCCCTGTTCTCATATTTACATAGCACTTAGGCTTTTTAAGAACTTTCAGATAATAAGCATTAAATCATTGCAGCAGTTATCTTTTCTTCATGGAGACTGAAAAACAGACACACAAAATTAAAACTGGCCTATGTGATCTTCATCAGGTTAGTGTGCAGACCAAGTCTGTAACCTTGCAAAGGTTCCTGCTAGCCGTCCCTCAGCCTTATCTCCTGTACAGCTTGCAAAGACAGAAAATAGCAAACTGCAGTCCCAAAGATGCTGTAACAGCTTTCTTTCGGTTGCAGTTTCAGGAGAGCCTGGTCTCTGGCAGCAGACCTCCTTGGAGAACATCTTCCTCTGTGGGTGTCACATCTTTCTGTGCATGTGATGCTCTGTATCTATCCTTTACAGGCTCTGCTTCCTGTAGTGCTCTAGGGTTTGATCCTCCACTTAAGGTCAGGATTCATGCTCTATACAGGCATGCTTGGCATATAACTGTGGCTACAGCTCTCAAGCACAGCTGCTGTTGTGGAAATGAATGGAATTATTCTCCAGTGAGGGATGCAACTCCTAACCAAGATTCCTGTTGTATCGTACATGCAACGGTCTGTAGGGAGTTGCTGAGTCATGCACCAAATCTGTTTGTGACAGTGCAGAATGCTGCAGGGAGCACATTTGTGAAATGCCATGTAGGGTGAAAAGACTTGTCTGTGTTATCTTCCAGTGGCAGACTAGTGCGAGAATGTTAAAATACTGTATTAAGTTAGTTGTTATAGGGAAGGGAGAAGAATGATGCTTCAGAGTTATACGTCCACTAAAATTGAAGTTTGGATAGTATGCATTCAGAAATAATTTTATTTTCCAGTAATGACAATATGCAATATAACGTAAGAAATGAAATTGAAGAATTGATCTTATTCTTCAAATACAGGATAGCTTCAATATCAAAATTAACATATAAATTTAGCATCAATCTTATTTCCTCACTCATGTCCACTGGGTAAATGCACATAAAGTATGAATCACTGAAACAGTATACTGAGAGAATCAAAGTCATTTTTCAAAGGTGTCAGCACAAATGTGAGGTGAGCCTGTTCGCTGAGCATCCAACAAATGTTGTAGGGGTGGCCCTTCAGGCCCCTAAGGAGGGCAAGTCTGGTACCCCCAGCACCATTGGCAAAGGCAAGGCAGGGAGGAGTTTGGGACAGGACAGACACACTGCTTACCCTGCACCCTGACCCTGATAGAGGAAGACCCTTATTTACAGGTATGTGAGCCACAGGAGAATGTAAGCATCGCATTATGGCTCTCCCCAACACTCCTTTGAGGGAGAAATTATTATTCTTATTGTTTATGCCATCATTGCCCTTATCCACCTTGTCACAGCTCGAGGTTAATGAGCAGGGATTAAGCAGCGTGCCTCTGGGGCAGCAGCTGGCCACTGCAGAGTGCGCTGCTCTGGTCTCTGCTGGTCCTGCGCTGCTGCTGATGACAAGCAGAGACATGGGCAGACACAGCTTTCCATGGCATTGCCCATTGGCTTGTGTGCACCCACAGAGAGCTGATAGCGAAATCACCTGCCTGACAGTGGAAAAAGCAGCACCTGGGCACCTCAGAGACCCAGACAGGCAGCTGCTCAACCAGGAGCAGGAACTGTACAGAGGGCGGGGGATGAAGCTTTCTTTTCTTGCTTCACGAAAGTCAGAGCTGCTCATACGGGGCGGGGGGGGGGGGGGGGGGAATAAACAAAAAAAAAAAATATATATATATATATAGGGAGGCGGGGGGGCAAGAAAAATAAAAGCTTTGGTTTCTGGGCTTCAACAAAGACCCCTCAAGTCATCTCTTTTGATGCTTAAATTCATTTTTTCCGCTGAGGGCTTCTGAGCACCAATGCCTCCAACTTCACCCCTCCTCACCCACGTCTTCTCCCTTCCACAGCGCGAAGTACTTGCTCCGACATGGAAATACGCCTTTTTGACCACGAGATGGAGCCGCAAAACACAGGGTTCGGGTGCCGTACCCGCAGCCCTTCCCGCGGACAAGGATGCTCAGGACGCAGCCCTGCTCCCGCTGTCACACAGCTGTCATCCACCCCGGCAAAACACATCCTGAGCCACAATGGGATCCACCAGGGCTGGGGTGACCACCGGCTGGATGGGGCACCCAGGGCTCCTGCTGAAAAGGGGCTTCCTCACCCCTCGATTGCCCACGCTGGGAGGGTGGGGGTAGATGGACACCCCCCACCAGCACGGCGAGGGTCTGATGAACCGGTCCCAGCACCATACAGGCAGGAAGAGGTCCGGCCAACATGCCAAGGGATCCTTGCTGTGTGGCAGCTAGAAGTTAAAAATTATAATTGCCTGTAGTGCCGGCCTGGAAAATACAGCTGGGTGAATAATTTCTGAAAGATATCACCACAGACCAATCCATATTTTAAAACAATTTTAAAATCTTCTGGGTAGTCAAAATATTGTGTGGTCAAATGAAAACTGTTGTTCAACGTCAAAACTTGTGTTATTTTTATTTTGAACACATTCAGATTTACTTTAAAAACAACAAAAAAAAGAAAGAAAGAAAAAAAAAGTAAGTTGAGTCAAAGGGTGTTTTATGATACCAGACAAGGATTATTTTAACTGGTTTGTATTTTCAGAAAGCAGTTTCTCAAAAGAAATCTAATTAAAAAAAACATACCACCAAATCTGTATTTTTCACCACAAGTGTTTCGAGTGATAATAGTTCACTCCAGTTTAGTCAAGGATCACATTTCTTTGAAAGATGTATCCCAATTCAAAGATGCCAAAATTCTTTTCTCTGAAAACCCACAGGCCATAGTGTGTAATGTCACTATGAGCTGTTGCAGGTGCCACTGTTTGGCCTTTCTGCTGGAGATGATTCACTCTCTGTAGCAGGAAAAAATATATATAATAATTCAATGTATACAGATTCCTATACAAAGATTTCTGCTGGAGAAATATCTGCTTGGTGCATGAGCTCAAAATCAGAGCTTTGGGACCTATCCGCTCTTATCTATTCTTCGACATTTAGTTTTTCCATTATGTTGGAGCACAGCATTTCACTACCCTCATCCATTTCTGTTTGCAAGATCAGCCCATTTTACCTATTACATTTCTCTCTAGAGTGGCTGGAAGATAAATTTGTTTACAAGTGCCATGTGAATGCAGGCAAATCTGTCACAACAAAACTGTAATTCTGCATTTATGAAAATTCCAAGCATTTTCACATTTATACTTACATAACGGAAGATATTTATTTTCTTTCCTCCCTTCCCCTGCCTTTATGTCTCTAACATTACCAACAAACTTCTTTTCTGAATAAGGTGGAAAATTATGTAAGGAAAAGTATCTTTCTGGTTTTTTATCCCCTAAGGAAAATATTTATTTTATTCTCCTTTTTGTGAATGGTCAGTACTCATAAAATGCAAGATTCACTAAGTGCACAAACCTTACAAAACATGAAATGCCAAATGAAAACACACACATTCATATTAGCAATGACATCAGATAATACACCTGATATGTATTACAGTTTTAAAGCCCATCTGCTTTAGCATCTGACTTCAGAGTGGCCTCAGTTGTTTTTGAAGTGTGGGACAAAGCCACACACCTGACAGCCCTGACAGCCTTTCCGTCTGCATCTAGAGGTGTGCTTCAGAAAAGCCAGTTGCCAAGCAGATGAGGTCACTTGTGAAAGGCTGAAAAAGTTGCCTTAAAACCTTAACAAACTTCTAGGTGGACAACTGGTTTAGTGGCATTCCCCGTCAGAAGCAATTTCTAATGTTACTCTGACACACGTAAGATATGCAACGTAATCAATGCATGCAAACATGCAATAAATTTTTCAAACCATTACTTTTCTAGATTTAGGGAAGTTGCCATTTGGCTAACCATTGTTTTAGAGAAACATCTGCTATTGCATTCTATTTCCTTTTTTTCTACTTCTACAGTATAGGAAGAAAGACACAAATCATCAGGAAAGCCTTTTTTTTCTGCTTGCTGTGACTGTAGCAAGCTCTGCTTTACTCCACTGAGCTTGGAAGTGTCTGCAGTACCTGCTCACAAGACCTCAGCTTCCCTGATCACAGCATTTGCCTAATCTTAGTTGCAGGCTACAAGACAGGGAAGCAGAAGCTGGAGTTGGAAAAAGAGACTTCCCTCAACTGCAGTTGCTGGAGCTGGACATCTTAACCCCAACTGAGGATTAATCAGCTCTCTGTCTTCGGAAATGTTATTTGCCCAGTATAAATGACATAAACCAAGATCATCATCTTAGTTTATTTTTCTAGAGTCCTTAGCATGCTACATTAACCCGACAATGTTTAATCTTGTGTTCATTTCACAATACACTTCATGCAATTCACAGCTGTAATCGGCTTTACGCTGCCATTACACATTTTGACCTAGCCATGGGAAAAGAATAACTCTTAATATTATTTCTCTGAGAAGTGTCCAAGCTCAAACAGCACAGAAGCAGCTCATGCTACCTTCGTGTGCATATTTCTTTCTTCTGCCTTTTCTTTCACTAGAACGTTGATCACTGGCATAAGATTGTAAGATCCTTTAGTCCATTTGCAATTGAACTACGTTTGTTTGATTTCTTATGTCCTGAGGAGTTCTCTCTTATAAAACAGCATTCAAGTATTCTAGTTTAACATCCCCATTTTTCTGAGTTAAGGAACAAAGTAGACCTTGGGCTTCTGTTTCCATTATGAGTCTTCCAGAGTCCCATAATTGGTAGCCATAAAGTCTTCCTTTGTGACACACACTCAGCACTAAAGCCAGAGTATTGCTATTTGGCATTATCCAGTGAAGTGCAAGAAATTAAATAAGTTATGTCTTTATTGCTATAGTACAATACCAAGCAAAGTCAATTTTTAATACAATTGCAAAGGTTTCATAGGGTACGTGTCCCTCCTCTTATGGCCCCGTAGTTCAGCTGCACTGCAAGTATCACTTGACTATCACTGTTGAATGTCAGTCTAAGAAGATGTGTTGAGTATTCTTGAGTCTGAAGAATCAGACCTTTCATCATACTCATCTTCTGTGTAAATTGGTTGCTTAGACACAATAGGACACCCGTCATCAGGGATTGAGATCCTAGGATCTTCTGACGAGCGGGAAGGAAGGACAGGTGAGCTTCGGAAAACGCTGGCTGAGTTGCTAGAGAAAGGACTGACATACTGGGACCGCAGTTGGTACTGCTGCTGCAGCGTCATGGTGTTCCACAGGGTGACATCATTGGGCAGGAATGGGCTGGACTGGTTTCTTGCCAAAGTGTTCCTCAGCATCAGGGGATAGCGCGGTGGCTGCGGGAAAGGGTGTTGCAAAGGTACAGCCAGAGGATTTGGCACGACATTACTGGAATCGGCGGAGAACCTCAGTGTGTCAGGAACCCTAAATGCTGAGCCCACAGACCACTTGGAAGAGGAAATAGGGTACGAACTCAGTGTGTGTTCAAAAATGTGCCCATTGGAAGGCAAAACAAGACCATCAGATTCTGCAGAGGTTCTCTCTCCACTGGCCACCGAAGACCGACTGGACAGGAGAACTTCTACAGCACTCACCAGATCACCACCACATCCCTTCAAGATCAACTCCAGCACAGTTGGCTTTTGGTTAGGGAAGATCTTTTTCAAGACTTCAAGTGGAGGTCTGTTGGCTTTCAAACTGAAAGGTAGAGAAACTGTCCCAGAAGGACCTTCTATCAGGAGGTGGTTTTGCTCTGGGTGGTACTTGGGGCTGTTTGGGTGGCTCTCTGTGCTCCCACCATTTTTCTGAACTGCATAACCAACCTCATCCACCGAAACAATTTCAGGGCTTTCAGGGGTGAAGCAATTTTTTGTTTTAGTCATGTCTGGGGAGCTCCTTTGGTCTGTGTCTTTGTCACTGTAGGTCTCGGCATTGTCTGCTCCACTGGCATCACCCAACCGTTCCTCACTCATGTCTGCAAAGAGAAGGCAAAGAAGTTAATGAAAACAAGGCCAAAAGCTTTTACAGACATTCAAGGATACAATCTTCTTAATGTGAATGGAGTGGGATCGGGAGGAAGTAGAAGTAGGAGGACTGATGAAGGGATTTTTCACAGAGATCCTGCTAAAATTAAGGTGTCTTTGCAACATCTCACAAGAACAAAGCCCTGCAAAAGAGTAATTTGACCTGGTCTAGGCATTTTATGCTTCCTTAAAGATATCTGTCTCATTCTCCCATGTATAAGAAAAAAGCAGTGCCCATTTTTCTGCTGTGCCAAATATGCTGTATCAGTCCTCTCTCACTGGTTACAAGGCAGCAACACACCACCCAAGTGCAAGCTTTCTCAGAGGAACTTCAGCACTTTCGCATCGTAATTCCTCACTAGCACCATCTCACTGACTGTGAGCTGAAGATATTCAGGGTGCTCCTGGGAGACAAAAATTCCCTCTGCAAGCCCAACAGCATTGGTGGAACCACTCCATCATGACTACTGGCTGAAGGTTAAAGACATCTTCAGATAAATCAGTGTATTCCAGTTCTGGCTCTGTAGAAACTAGCTCCTTCCCCAGCAAGATCAGAGGCTTTTCCTCCAAACCCTGGAACACAGCTGATGTCTTGGCCCATCAGAACACAGAAAAGTCTGTTTTGCAGAGGACCTCTGGAGGACATCTGGTCCAAACTCCTGTTCAAAGCAAGAGTAGTCTAAAACACAGAGTGGGTTGCTCATGTCCCTGCTCAGCTGAGTTTTAAGTAATTCTAAGAATGGTGATTCCACAACTTCTCTCAGCACTTGTTCCAGGTACCTTGCTTTTTGTATGCTAAACTAAGAAGGGCAAGAGCTGAGTACAGGGCTAAAAACAAGCCCCTTGACCATGCTGTCTCCAGGTGAGCTGTCAAAAATGGGGATACTCCAAGTTTCAGGTCACTTCAGTAATGCCTGGCCAGAGTATGGAAACCTTTGAAGACAGCTTATCTCAAAAAAAAAAAAAAAAAAAAAAAAAAAAAAAGAGAAGAAATCTTGACAGCTTTCCAGCTTTCACTGTTCATATACGAGGATGGCAATGTTATTTGCTTGGTTAAGAACCGTTTCCCAAGGATGCAGTTCTGTTGGCTTCCTTCATACAACACAATGATGACCTCCCTGGGAAGCAACAATGTCTGGGGAAGGGCTGTTGTCCAAGCTGCAGGTGACAGAGCCTGCTTTAACTGCACGGGGCAGTGCTTTTGAACACATCTATGTGAAAGATATCTGCAGAAAAAGATACAGCTTGGTTTCCCAAGCCCCTGGTGATGATCACACCTAGGTAAAGAAGTTATAAGAAGCAAGCTCCCAAAATGTGCTGGTAATCATCCCTGCCCAACTAAGATGTAACAAGTTAAAGGCATGCAAGCACTGAGCCTTGCTGCTCACCACAGTCATGCCCCCTTCTCACCTCAGGAATGGGCAGGACATTTTCCCATACAGTGGGCCAAGTTTAGTGTTGGACAGATCAGCTCAAGACCAACTCTATGGGTGCAATTTACCCACCTTGAGAAAGGAGTCAGGGTCTAAGCAAGCCTGTGCTGAACAAGAAGCCACTATGCTTGCCAGAACGGGAGCTATAAATAAATATGAGATCCTGGCAGAGCACAGCCAGACAGCGTGGCAAAGGGAGACTCTCCTCATGAGGATGGCTGTGCCAAGCAGAAGTGATGGTCCCTCCTACAGAGCTACGGGATGCTGCTAGTTTGGGCTGCAGAAGCTGAGCATGGGAGTGGAGCTGAGGAATATGGATGTCCTTCTGAAGATATCACCCTTGTCTTTTAGCTGGATAACCTGTCTTGGGTACCCATTTTTGTATTGATTGTGCTCTCTGTCTGGTGCAAACAGAGAAGCAGTAACTGTCCGTGTAGTTGTATTACAGAGAAGGCACTGTCCTTTTCGCTCAGTCTGGCCTTAGAAGCCAAAGGGGGATGCACAGATCTTTGCTGGTAGCAAGCTAGCAACATGTATCCTTTTGAGGAGGTGGTAAGACCTCGACATAACTCATCCATTTGAAAAAAACGTGATGCTCTTACTACCTTTCCCTCCTAATCCCTTCACATGTTCATAATGATGCATTTATTACAAAGGACAGGGTGTTAAGAATAATTCATACCTAAGTGAATGGGCAATTTATACATCGAAGGCTTACCGGGCAGCCTAAGGACAGCTAATTACCTGTGTCCCTGTCTTGCCAGAGATAGAGAGGCATTCAAGGGAAACGGTGGTCCTAATTCCTACGTAAATATATTGCACTGTGATACCAAATATTACCAAATGGACCACATACGGGGGTTATCGTATTTCAGAACTACTGCACTTTTCCAGAGTACCTTTATATGTTGACAACAAGCATCACTGGGGAGCATATATATGCTTTACAAAACAACCAAACCAAACAAACAAAACCACTAAGGTTATAATTCCCTCATACACTGATCCTGAATAATTATTATTTTCAATATATTTCACGTGTGTTTAGTTTTCCGTTTCTTTCGAGGTATCCTTATGAGGCTTAGCTAAAAATTTTCCCCAGATTCTGAAATCTCATCCCAGTGTAGTTTATATCTTTATCATCAGGAGGCTGCACAGATCCCGACTCTGCCTTGCACAGGTACGTTTTCCGCGTACAGCACAGATCATAGAGGAGCATCTCACCAGACTCTTACACTCACAGAGCCAGACCCGCGAAACGAGATTCCGGTAATTCACATCAAACGCTGCTATTAACACAAGGAGGGTTATCCCCTCTTGGTTAACACTGAGTTTGGATCCTATGATAATTTTGTTGATAATGGGGGTTGGGTTTTTTTTTTTTCCGACTTTTTGAGACCATTTCTCGCGGGCGGTTTTTGCCGGGGGTGCGCGGTGCCGGGTGGGACGGGGCGGCCGCTGCCGCCCTGCCCGGCGGGTCGTGTTTTGGCGATTTTTCCTCCTCTCAGACACCACTTCCCCGCGGCGCTCACGGTGCCGGGAGGGCCGGGTGGAAAACGTGCTGCGGGGACTGTCCCCATCGCTCCACGGCAACTGCCGAGATCGGGTTTTTCGTTTGTTTGAAACAGGCGCAAAGGGCAATCGTTAAATAAACAAATACTTGGAAATATATACAAAAATGGCCTTACGCGGGCTCTGAAAATTAGGATTATTGCATGAACGCACTAATGCCAAATATTTTTATTTTCAGGTACAAAACTAATATATTTTTATTCAGAATATACAGCTCGCTGCTCTTAGCCAAAGGTATTTTTTGCACCGCTAGCAAGTGTCACATGAGGATGTTCTAGTCTTTAAGAAAGAAATCCCGTCTTCGGACATTTTTTATGTTCGCGGGTTTTGAGTGTTTTGTTTGGTTTTGTTTTTCCACGCCTTCTATTTCAAATTACCTCCATCCAACTATTCATTTTGCCAGTCGTGAGCAAACTAGGGAAATTGTTTTCTTATTCATATAAACGATTGGGAGAATTCATCAAATAACATGCATGCAGAGACAGATACATACCTAGATCTACAGAGGTGCGGTGCAAATACAGATACATATGAAACAAACTACAGTGGGAGAACTGTGCACGCATACACGCTAAAATCTACATTAATAAAAAAAGCTGCTACGAATTTGGAGGGCCCTATACCCCCATTTTTCTTTGCCTATTTATACATCAAGGATCATGAGTCAAACATTGTAAAGGGGCCAAATGAAAGTAAAACGGGTGAGTGAGAGAAGCTGTTCTCCCCAAATTAATAACTTGTCCGGAAAACTTGGTCTAATACTTTGGAATCAGATTTACTTCCCCGATATTCCCAGTGCTGGCTTTCCGTTACAACAGCTTGCACTCTTGATTGCTAAGACAGCTTTTTCTGCAACACAGGTTTTCTTGGATTCCCCAAAACATCTGCTATGTTTCATATTTCTATTATTGGAATGGACTGATAACCAGAACTAGCAGAAAGCCACATCAAGTGGTCTGTATGTGTGTGGTTTGTTCGTTGGTTTGATCTTTGGTTGATTAGTTTTGGGGTGTTTTTTTGGGTTTTGGTGATGGTGGTGGGTGTTTGTTGGGGGGGTGTTCGTTGGTTATTGTTGTTGTTGTTTTAGGGGTTTTTGTTTGCTTGTTTGTTTGGGTTTGGTTTGGTTTTTTTTTTTTTTTTTGAGAGGGGATTGGTTGTGTTTGTTTGGTTTTTAATGAGTTTTACTCCAGACTTTCTTCCCTATCTTCAAAGGTCTAGCGCACTTCGTAATCACTGTTCCCAAACTAACACAGAGACTGTGTGACTAGCTCTGAACCTAACAGAAAGCTCAATACAGCGTTGTATTAATTTTTTACAAGCCTTCATACCTATTACTAAAACAGAGAGATACAAGACGCGCTTATGTGGGAGATAAAGGTTCATGAGCACGGTATCAGGGGGAGGAATTATTCCCGGTTAGCACAGGCAGATGCAATAGAGGTAGTTTCTAGGGGATTTATTTGTGCAGAGCAGAACTGTGCAAATATCCCACCGAAATGACCAATTCTGGAAGGAACAAAAATAAATGGATCTGATTCTGCCGTACATCGGATAATACCTCCTCCGTATTGAAAAAAAAAAAATCTTTCCGGACATTAATGTTCTGGGTGAGTTAGAAACAAGGAGGGCTGGGGTAGCAAATAATTACACCCTCTGTTCTGACGACAGTTTTAATACAGGTCGAAAGGAAAGAGAAAGAGAAAGAGAAAGCCGTGACGTTCAGAGCAGGCAAGATGGCTGGAAATAAAGAGGTTATCTGGTTAAACCATGTCTGGTGGCAGGTGACAGCAGGACTCCCCGTGGAGATCATTTTCAGCTTTACTCTCACGCATTCCCATGTTCATGAAAGAGAGAGGGGAGTGGTGAAAAGAAAGAAAAATCTGTAACGGGAAACGCGGGACGGTGCGGGTGAGATCCGGGCTGCTCCCCAGCACCGCTGGTCCCGGAGCGGGGGTGTCCCCCACCCCAGCCCGGCCTCACCGCGGGCGGGGGTTGGTGCGGGTGGCCTTGATTTATGAAAATCTCTTCTGTTATTCCCCTCCCCGTAAAGCTGCTAGCAGAAAGTGCTGACTGGCTGGCAAGGAAGAATTTCTCATCAATACACTTTGATTGTATTCTGCAAACAAAATGCCTGTTGCTTGGTAACATTTCACTTGAGCTTGACCTTCCCCAAAAGTTATTGCTATCAGATTCGATTTACATTGTCCTCCCGTGATTACTGTAATCTTTTAAGCTGAGAAGTTCATACATCAGGGGGAAGAAAAGTTGGGCGTGCGAGTCAATACTATTCCTATCCGCCAGATTTATATCCTGCTAGCGAAGTTTATTTGTTTCACTTTCTGAAAGGAGCCAAGAAGTCTTTTTTTCTTTCTTTCTTTTTTTTTTATTTCTCTTTTCCTTTTTTTTAATTTCTCTTTTCTTTTTTTTTATTAATTTCTCTTTTTTCCCCCCCTTTTTTTCTTTTCTTTTCCTTTTTCTTTTTTTCCCGGACTTTCCTCCCTCCCTCCGCGCGATCTCTGTCCCGGCTAAGTGCCGCCGGAGGCTGCGACCAGGGGAAAATTTGGAGGAGCAGAGGGACCCCAAAGCCCCGGCCCTGGGGAAAAGTCAGCAGAACCTGAGGGAAACGGTGGGATGGGGAGGGACAAAGGGCGAGCAGGCAGCGCCGAGGGCCGGCCCAGGGAAAGCGGCTCCCAGGACACCATCAGACTTGCCACACCGACGGACCCGGCTGTCTAACCACCTCGGGCCCCAGGGTTGTGTCCTCCCCAGAGCAGGAGGAGAAGAGTAGTGTTCCGGGGCACCGGAGGCTGCCTCCATGGGCGGGCCGGCTCCATACCCATGCCCTCGGATAAAGTCCGGCTGACCCCGCTCCCCCACACCGCCACGCCGGGCTCCGGCAGCTCGTCGAGCCGGGCAGAAGCCCAGGGTATGCCGTTCACTATCTGGGGCACCGGGTAAGATCTCGTCGCAGTCGTCACTTGTCAGCGGAGCGGGCTGCCGAGAGCCGACCCGGACGCGGCCTAACGGGACACGCCAGAGCGGGAGGGAAGCGAAAACAACCGGGTCGCCCCTATGATCCCCTGCCGTCCGTCATGGACCTCCTTGCTCCGCAGAAACCCACCGGGTTCCGGCGCCGCTGGTGCCTCGAAGTTCCCCGTGGAGATTTTGTCCCGCAACCTGGTGCCCTGAGTGCGCGAACCCGGCGAGCGGCTCCAGACGGCTCAGCGGGACCGGCAGAGGGACGCGCGGGTGCCATCCACGCGAGACGCGGCCACTCCCCGTCCGGCCTGGGGGAACAGGCCCAAAAGCGGCACGTCGGGGAGCCCCTTGGCAGTAGCGGCTTTTGCCGGACCCTTCTGCTGGTCTCGGCGGCTGCGAGCCCGGGTGAGAAGCAGGCCCGGCACTGTGCGGCTCCTTGCTTTTTAGGGCCGACAAAGCGCACCCGCAGGCTTTCCCCTTCCTTCCCACGGCGCCCGTCGGGAGGGAGAGAAAGCCCTCGCCTCTCCTTGCCGGGCACCCATCCTCCGAGACCCGCCCACCGGCGTCCCGGCCTGGCCGCTGCCTTCCCTTCCCCTCCTCCCCGGGCCCCGCGCATCCCTCCCAGCCGCTCGGTGCCCGGCCCGGCCTCACCTGCCTTGGGGAGCGGCCCTGGGAGCGCGGGGGGCGGCTCGGCGGCCCAGCGCAGGGCGGCGGCGGCGGCCAGCTCGGCGGGGGCCCGCGGCGGCGCGGCGCAGGGCGGCGGCCCCGGCGGCGGGGCTGTGGGCTCGGTGCTGCCCGGCGGCCCCGGGAGGGCGCGCAGGGAGTCCGGGAGGAGGCTCTCCAGGCTCTCGTTGGCCTGCTGCCGGCGCAGCGCCACCTGCGCGGCCATCACCCGCTGCCGCTCGATGATGAGGATGCACTTCTCGCAGGTGCAGTCCTTGAAGCGGCAGTAGCGCTTGTGGCCCTTCAGCCAGGACAGCACGCCGTGGTTCCGGCACCGGGCGCACTTGGGCGTCCGCTGCAGCGGAGCCCGCGGCGGCTGCGACACCGGGCCGCCCATGTAGAGGTATGGGGACCCGTAGCCGTTCATGCCCGCGGGAGGAGCCGGGCCGGCTCCGGGGCGGAGGAGGGGGCAGCAGGGGCGGGCGGAAGCCGGGGCGACGGAGGAGAGGAGAGGAGGCGGGCGGCTCTGCCCGCGGGCTCCGCGAGGGGCGCGGCCCCAGGCCGGCAGGGGTACCCGCCGCCCGCCGCGGTGGCACCGGCGGGCAGAGCGCTGCCGCCGGCCGGAGCGACACTGCCACTGCCCTCGCCGCCCCGCCGAGCCCAGCTCCCCTCCGCCCGCCCCCGCCCCCCCCCCGCCTCCCGCCCGCCCCTCTCCGCCACCCGCCTTCCCGACTGCCGCCGGGGGGATGGAGGAAGAGGAGGGAGGGAGAAGAAGAAGGGAGGTTTGGGGGGGGGGGGGGGCCTGTGCCACGCCGTCGGCGGTGGTGGGGCTGCCCGCACCGTGCTGACGGTGTCCTTTCCTAAGCAGGCCGGGACCGAAGGTGATGCCACCCACCCACCACCCCTCCCCACGGCCTTCCCCGCGAAAGTGCCCGGGGCTGGGGGCAAGTGGGTCTGTGAGGTTTCCCCGGGCTCCGGACCGGCCCCGCAGGATCGGGATCTCAAAGTTCAGGAGGGGCGTTTGGACCCCGTGCGGGACCCCCTCGGAAGCCACGGGACCCTGCGAGCGGCGACACGGTTGTGGCTGCTGCCGTACAACCGTCCGTGTCACAGCGCTGCGGCGGGTCTTGAGCCCAAAGTTTTATCAAAGTTTTGAAGCCGCCAGAAGCTGCCCTGCAGCAGCAGCTGCCCTGCAGCAGGAGCTGCCCTGCAGCAGGAGCTGGCCGGAGGCAGCTGCGCGGCGTCGGGAAGTTGCGGACGCTATCTGCCCCTTCTCCCGCCTCTGCGCGATCCGCTGCCCACTCTGCGTCCCTCGCCAAGGCAACTGCTGAAACGCAAGCGGTGGTTATAGAAAGGCACGTGCAATTTAGGGCAAGCCAGGCTTCTTGCCACATAGTTAAAGTGTATGATGCGGCCCGGCGGTAATTATCTGTATCTCTGGCCGCGGGGAAGCTTCTCGCTGAAACACAGATATTTCCGATACGGCAGCGACACGTTTGAATCCAAATGTAGTGTATTAGTGAAAGAAGGTATGGGAATATCGGCTAGGGGAAAACAAATTCGCTGTAAGCGTTTATCTGCCTGCGCACCGGTACTTGGCGGCACAGAGTCCGCGGGTAGGCAGCCACTGCCGCTCGGACTGGAACTCGTTACGCTGCCCTAAGATTTCCCTTGCTTTTCCACTGTAACCGCCATGCTAAATAAAACATTTAACGACGGTACGTAATTAGAAAATCAGATTTAAAACTCGGCAAGTACAAGTATTTCCCTGGAAAGAATAAAAAGCGCGGCGTGTGCTATGGAGGTATTTGCGTGATATTTCATTAGTTGGCTCTTTCCTAATTACTTTTCTAGGGGAAGAGTGACACGGGGAGATTTTTCCTCCCACGGCGATGTGGTGTCTGAGGAACGATGAGTGCCCCATCGGAAATACTCTCTGCTGCCGGTTAACCGCATCGAGGCGGGGAGGTAAATCAAATCATAGATGAGGGAAACAATCCGTTTTCTAGCAGTGTCGGTGAGACCGATGTGATCTCGGTTTCTTTGCTGCCGGGATGCATGCACCGCACCCGAACAGCCCTTCAGCCCGCCGGACCGCGAACCGGCCTCTCCTGCGAGGCATATTACACACTCCTGGGTCCCCGTCGGGGGAAGTAAAACAAATCAGTGGTGCTTCCTCCGCGGACCAAATAAACATTCAGCGATCTCAACATTGCGAGGGGCGCGTAAAAGACTCTGCGCAGCTGCCCTCGGGTATCCGTTCTTCCAAAACGAAGAAGAGGGGTGCAAGCGCCGATGCGATGCGGGAAGGTGGGAGTAGAAAACTATCTGGTTGTGCCAGCAGGAGAGGGACCCGCGGGGCATCTCCGCCGCTCGCCGGACCGGCGGGTGCCTGTTCCCGGGCCGGGGGGCCCTTTCTCGCTTGGCTGCACACCGGGCGTTTAGGCTGAAATACTCGTTTGATATAGTGCCGTAATCCTTTTCTCATATTTGATGGGAATGTTTTCCATGTCCTAGTATTTGACAACATCTCCCCATAGGGCCAGGCTCGTATTCATGTTAGCAAAACGTCCCCTGCCTGAAAGTCTATTGTAACCCAACACCTGACAAGCCCGGTTCCCATTTCTGCCCTCAGAAAAGGTTTATTCAA